>JAAXCT010001313.1:0-193744 GCA_012490785.1 Eragrostis nindensis
AACATCAGATTGGAACTGTATCATTGACCTGACGAGTAGCGTAACTTGCATAATATTTATGTGATTGTCATTCTCGCGAAATAGCTTTGTATGAGTTATCATTCCATCATTTTTTTACCTTTTTGAAAGTGGGAGATGAGTAGTAGAAATGTGGTTGGGATCTAAGAATGCCGTTAGAGAAGTGGTTGAGCTATCATGCTCGCCAGCTCAAATTTATAACAAACAAATTTGCATAGTCGTCTGAGGAGCGCTTTCGAGGTGAGCACGTAGGCACCGACCTTACAGTACGTATACGCGTTTGCCGTCAGACGAAGTCAGAAAATGTGTTCGCTAGAGACTGTAGTTGTGATGTCTTCCAGGACGTTATCTTGTTTTTCCCCTGAAAGGAAGAGTATAAAAAAACCGTTTTTGTCAGCAGCTACAGGCTATACGTTTTTGTCAGCAGCCAGGTGATCGATGGACCAAACAAGCTACAGCTGCGGCTGCAAGAACTAGGCTGTAGCCTGTAGTTTGGTTGATTGGATGATGTAGCTAGCTCATGTTTAGCGAGCATATGCAGAGGTTTGGGCGCAGTGGTTTGAGGGAGCAGAGGCTTCGTTTGAGCGGCTGGCATTTTTAGGAGAGGCTTGGGTACCGAGTCAGCATAAACTGTCCAACGAAATGGCTGTTCAATGTTATAACCTGGCAAGCTATAAAATGTGCACCTCTTAAGGGCACATGCTTTATTTCGTTAATGTCAAGACTGCATATACGTACTCTATGGATATATATAATACCGGTGTTCTCATATATTCACATGAAAAGAAGTTCACTATCTCAGTTTATATAAAAATTGCGAACCTTGCTTTACTATATATATAACTCCAATAAGCTTGTTTCCAAACTCTGGCTAACACAATAATAGAAACTACTCCCTATGTTTGCTCTTCATTAACTCATCTATTAGTCTCAGTAAAACAAGTGGATGCATAATACTAGGCTCTAGTGTTGGAAAACAACTTGTGATGTAATAAGATATGCGCCTTGGCTCTTTTAAACAACCGAAGCATGTGCTCTTGTATGAATCAGAGAATGAACAGCGGTGAAAGACGAATGCCACACAGTGAACACAAACAAGAGCATTGACTAGTCTCTGCCGGCGCGCACCACACGTCCGGTTCGCCCGTATCCGATTCAATCCGCAGTCCGCAGACGTCCGCCTTACCTGTGCAAATCATGTGGACTTGGCAGGAATGGCAGCGGCGAACAACCCTCTGCTGCATGTACCGAACGACATCCATCGCTCGATGGGCCCTCACTCTCGCTTTTCTACCACCGTTTCCCCCGCGGCGCGTGTGAGGCCAGCGCCCGTACACGCCACGCCGGCCGACCGTGTTCCGATGCAAGATTGATGTCGTTTTCAATTGGTTCAGACAGGAAGCGGGAAGAGCTGGTTGCCAGTGATGAGCGCGCGTACGCAGAAAGCCACAGACAAACTCGTTTGGGCAGGCATGATATTATCACCGCCCTTTTCTTGCATCAGAGACAAGCGGAGCAGACGCATCCAAAGTGAATATCCATTCAATTCGGTAGTCTCGCAATCGTGGACCTCGTTCGACGTGTCGACGAGGGGATGGTCGAGGTTAGTGTTCTTGCCACGCCTCGGATCGATAAGCTAGAGCGCCTATAAATACAGGGCTCACTCCTCCAGGCTCAAGCAATCACTAGTTCTTTGATTAGATTTTATTTTTCACTTTGTAATGGCTTATAACAAGCAAATTGTCTCCATAGGTGGTAATCACGTTATTTTGAATGAGAAAATAGAATTTTTCTCATGTTGATCGATTGGCGGCCAGCTATAACAGATTACCCGGAATCTTCGACAGGTCATTTGCTTTTGGTGAACATTATTATCTCCCACCTAATTCGCTTTTATGATACTGATTATACACTGGATTCAATTGTGAGATTGATGAGGCCGGATAGCCCTAGGCTGAAGACAGTTGCTGCTTCAGTGCTCAGTGACATGGGTTTGAATGGAGCATCCTTATCTGAAGACCTGATAACTGAAATGTGTCGGTTCGGGGGTGCAGAGATTCATCCTGTGGCGGCCTTTATTGGTGGAGTAGCTCCCAGGAAGTAATTAAGGTCTGAATGCACACTTAACTGGAAAAGCCATTGATCATATAATGTTTGGTGTGCCCCATGCACATTATTCCCTCGATTCTTAAATACGTCATCTAGGATTTTGCACGTCAATTTGGAGAACATGGTCAAATATCATTGTGGAATCGAAATCTGATATATACATTTGAACATCAGCTGGAATGAGCTTTTCATTCGGGCATGAGTATTATTACTGACTGCTGTTCTTTTCCCAATCTTGCAGATTGTCACCAAGCAGTTTGTGCCATTGCGAGCAACATTTATACTCAATGGAATTGACCTCAAATCACAAATTTTGACATTAATTAATTATAAGATGACTGCAGAGAGTTCATCCTGCGGAGGGCTTTTGAGTTGCCGTAGATTTTTCAAGGTGATTTTTCAACGAAGTCCGGATATTTTGGTTGGCCAATGGACTCATGAGAGTAGAAGAGGCGGCCGAGCAGAACTAGGTGTACTTTGGTAGTACTAGGTGTACTTTGGTTGATTCGATGAGCGAGATTCTGCCCACATGCTCTCGCGTCTTGTCCCTTTTGACCACGTCTAGGACACGAGATGCAATGAAACCTCAAACCGTGCGGAATTATACTGCGAAAGGGACAGTCGCGAGCATGTGGCAACTGGCACGTTGGACCAGGACGGCGGGACCGGCCGGACGGTTTGAGGTTGCCATCGCGCCGAGACTGAGGAAGCCTTGTGTTGCGATTAAAGCCTTTTGAGATTTTTAATCACGCTGCCACCGGCAACACACTAGTATAATTCCGCACGCCAGTGGCTCTTATATGTGACACCGGTACTTTTGACCTTTATTTAATCACTATCTCAGTGTATACAAAAATTGCGAATCAATAAGAAATGCACCTTGACTCTGTTAAACAACCGAAGCATGTGACATGTCCAGTTCATTGCAACTGGCCAACATCACTACTAATGGGGGTTAGGGAGTTGTGTAAATGGTTGCATGTGTGCCTCCTGCGCAACCATGCATGCCGAATGGTCAAATGTTTCCCGATGCGCTCCCAACCTGCAGACCCTATCTTTCCCCGCCTCCGCCTACGAACTGGGGAATGTGGCCGCGCGGCTCGCCCACCTGCCTTGCGGTGCCAGCCTGCCAGGTGAGGTCACTGCGGCGCACACCGCACGTCGCGACGAGCTACCTCTGCAAGTCCTTAATTTTGTCCTTGCCTAGCTGGGGTTGGTCACAGTTTCCGACCTCTCACTCGCGCTCATGCCCGGCGGGCGGTTGGTTCTCAATCAAGATGCAGCACTTCCTCGATCTACAGTCATGTGCGGTTGTCGCACTTCACGGGATGTTTGAAGGTGCACCTAATTAAAAGATCGATGCAAACTGATTTTGTTCTGGAAAAAAACGAATTGATATTCGTTGTACAACTATCGTAATATGATGTTGTATGCAACGGATCGGCGGACCGTCTTCCGATCGATCTGCTCCTCATTTTCAAACGGATCGACGAGTCACCCGTGCATGATGCAACGGACGAGCTCCTAACGTGCCGAACTGACTTGCCAGCCCCCTTGCCACGCCCAGCTGTTCCAATCCCCAAACGAAGTTGAGCAAAAGGCGCAGCCGTGCAACGCCGCGCGTTTGCCACGCCTCGGATCGCCTATAAATAAACCCGATCTTGCAGTACTACGTCTCGCTCCTCGCTATCAGCTCACTGCCGATCTAGAGTCTAGTAGACACACTTCTCCCTCCACTCCCCCACAGCAAGCACACACCGCCGTCCGCCGTAGCCAGCCTAGCCCGCCATGTCCACCTCCGCTGTCGCTCCCCCTCCGCCTTTCGCCGCACCTGCAGCGTTCCCGCTGTACAGTCCTCCTCCACCGCCGCTTGCTGGACCGGCGGCCAGCACGCCTTGCCCTCGCTGCATCATTAGCAGCCCGTGGTTGCTGGTTCTCCTTGCCCTCCTGTGCTGCCTCTTTGGGCACTATGCCGTTCGTCTGTTCCGTTGGGCTCGTAGCGTGGCCGTTGCTTGCCTGCAGTGCGCCTGCGCCGCCTGCGCCGCCGCCGTACAGGGCGGCAACAACGGCGGCGGCAACAATGGCGGCGGCAACAACGGCGGCGCTTAGCCACCATGAGCTCTCGCGCGACGGATCGACTCCCCGCTCAGGTCGATGAGCATAACCCTAGTAGTCTTTCTCTTGGTTGGATGGAGGATCCTACCTACCTAGCGTACCTAGTCTTTCGATCTGTAGCTTGATGTGTATAGATTTCATCGAGCATACTAGTTCCATTTATCTTTTCCTATATATGTATATGGTGGATCCATCATGATCATGATCATGTGAATCTTTCGGTTACTTGCATGCAAGAAGGGTAGATCGATCTGCGGTAGCTTATTCCTCTATAGTATGTGGAGGATGGATCGATCGTGTGAGTTATGTTGTATATATATATGTGTGTCTGTGTATATATATATCAGATGTTTCTAGTAACATTGTGCATCAAATGTTGAATAAATGTGGAATCATCGATGCCGATGCCGTTCTTGTGTGACATGTCCAACCCTTGACCGTCGTTCACGTTCTCCCGCTGGCTTTTGGATTGGCTGTACTGCGCTGCGCACATGACAGCCGACGCTCACGACTGTACACAATGCAGATCAACAATAAGTCACCTACAAGGCAGGCTACAACTCGAACAGAAATCATAAAACTGAACTGCTAACTGTGAATCTGATTGTTACTGTGAAGTCTAAAAGAAATCACAATGGACAAGTGGAGTTCCAATTGCTCATTCAGGCTTTTGTCCATTTGTAATAACAAACGATGAATATATTAATGCACCATCGCCCACATGCTCTGTTCCACTAATGAATCTATCCGTGCAAACCTGCAGCCTCCTCTGAATTCGCTTAGACTTCACACCACATCGAGTTCCAAGGTGCTCGAGACGTTAGGCTAGCATGCGGTGAGCGGGTGAAAACAGGCGGGCCGCGACGACGGGCCTGAGGACATTGCCGGCAATAACTTGCGACGAGAGATGGGTGTCAGCGGTGAGGGCGTGAGATTGCTGCGACGACGTCCGCAAGGCCAGGCGAAGGAAGACAACAGTGAGTCGAATGAGTTTCTTTGGAGGAGGTTTCCATGAAAGTGCGCAAGTGGAGAGCGGAAAACGATGAACAACGTTAGATTAGGATCGGATGTCTCATGCTGGTTGTTTGCTACTTTAGCCCTATGTCATATGTGCAGGCAGGCTGCAGCATGCAGACGCCATTGTTGAGTTTTGTGTGGAGCTCAATCGATCAATGCTTTCGCCATGGGCCAGTGTCGAATGTAGTCTTGGAGGGATCGAGAAAATAGCAATCCAGCTGCACGTGCCTTCGTATGTATTATATTTTGCAGTGTGCGTTTCTTTTCATTCTCAGTTTCACATCATGTACTATGTTCCCTGCATTTTAATTAATGAAAATAGGTAGGGGCCCTCCTACCCACTTCCTCAAAAATAAAATAAAATGGAGGAGTATACGCTAACAACATCCAATCCTTCCAAACAAGTAGGAATACCTTTGCACTGTCCTCGCAAAAACAAAAGGAATACCTTTGCACTGAAGAGCTAAGACAACACAATGGCACTATTATTATTACTCAATGTAACATACCATAAGAAAACTCTGGCCGCCAATGAAGTATATTGCCTATGCGCAATTATTTGGGCCCCCATAAGAAAACTGGCCGCCAACAATAGGCGAGACTCGATAACAGTTATTGGTACTAATGTACGGAAGATCTTTGTCGATAACATGATTGCCACCCTTTATATCGATAAACTGAAGATGATTCATGCTTGCAGCATTGTTGGGAGGAACATTTCCATTCCCCATTGGAATATTCGAGTCATTCTTTGTGCAACCAGTAAAACCGCCAAAGGATATATTCAGTTCCTTGCCAGCTGATAGTGCAGGGAGAACTTCCTTTGGAAAATAGCCAACTGATTGTGCTGGGCCATTGAAGCCACAGTGGACATGCCAGTTACCAGACGACGAGTCCTGCGGTCCGGGATGCAGTTATGTTAACGGCATTTTAGTGAATAGCTAATTGAATGGAAGAAAAGAGTCGTTGCAACAAAAAAAAGGGAAGAAAAGAGACACCATTACTTTTACACTTCTATTGATGCAAGTGTTTATATGTAATAGAGAGAAGGGAGATCAGGAAGTAATCCATCTTGAGTACCTCTAACTCTAGGTATCGGTTAAAATAATATCTTAATTAGCTGTAGTTATACATATGGACAAAGTTTTTTGTCATGAAATAGCTAGGTTTGGATAATGGTACATCTACCAGAATGCAAAAGACACCAATCGCTTTCAATACTTTGAGTTAAGAGGCATTGCATGTGCACGTAACTAATTATCCATGTCATGTCTACTAGTTGCACTAAATCAAGCACAAGCATATATATATATATATATATATATATATATATATATATAGCCAGCTATAGAATAGCTTATTCTATGGCCACTTCAGTTTTACGATAATTTTATCACAAATTTACGATAAATTGAAGCAAATTTATGACATTTGCGTTCACACACTTGTTACAAGCAAAAACCATGGTAAAAATGTAGTAAATCACGGAGCAAAATATATATATGAACTGCAATAGCATTGACCGTGATAAACATGGGTACCTTGAAAACTCTAAGTGAGATGTACTGTACCCTTCCAGCGATCCTAGAAGATGGATAAATGATATCACCAGGAGCTATGGCAGAACCGCTTGTTCGTATAAAACCAGGAGAGCAATTCGTGTTATAGCACTGGGACTGACCATCCTGGCATAAAAAAAAGGAAAACACAACTGGTTGAGGCATTTTTGCTGTGTTATAATTCGCAAGCTATGCTATAAGAATCTCTAATAATTTCTTTAGCGAAACGACAAAGTTTTTGACTGCTTGATGACCCATATTTAACCAGATCTACCTACTGAAAATTATTTATATATAATGGAAAAATAAATTTGTTACCATAAATATTTGTGGGTAGGATTTCAACTTACAGTCCAAAATGTGAAGAAGTGGGTATTAGAGTCCTGGTATAATAGTGGAAGAACCTGTATCATCAAAGCAATCACTGCAATTAGGGACAAAGCTAACAAGGGCTATGTTTATTCGATTGGGATTTACCAAGCCAGTGTAAATAGGCAATAATTTTGTTTTCTTTGAGGCCTATCTCGGTCAACCCCTCCGACCTTATCACAAATTGATGATAAATTTTATACCAGGGCAACTCTGTTTCATGCCCCTTTTTTTTTTTGAAATGGTTCATGACATTCATATTGGTAAAGGTGGATAACCCCTTGAACCATCGATTTAGTCGGTCACAGAAGTGAAAAACGAAAAGTGACGCGTGGTCTAATGAGAATTTGCGTGGTGTGGTCGTTTTTTAGTTTTTATAGAAACTATTATTGGGATGTTAATTATTATTGCGTAATACATATAGTAGAAAAAATATCTTGCAAAACTTACATGCCAACCTACAAGAATTCCAGACTTTACTTTCCCATTCATCATACTATAGATCCCAATTTCAGAACCACTCTGCTGAGTAATTCCCAACCCAAAACCATAGACATCAGATGTAGCCTCTAGTCCATAATAAGATCCTCCAAGATCAGGGTTCCATGTGTGAGTCGCATATTGAAACGTCCACTGCCATTTGTTTTGAAAATGTTATCAGTATCATGCAACATATATAATCTTAAAACAATTTAAGGTTTTCTCAACGAAAGAGGACTTAGCTTAGAACATATACATTATTTGTGCCGTTTTCAGTTGCTTGAACTGAACCTGATCCTTCTTTGAGGGAAGGTAGCTGTGGATAACTGCCATGCAGACTTGATGTTGTCCAATTTTCCCCCTTGAAATGTTAGAGAAAAATAAATAAATTTGCCACTACAACTCTTAAAATCAATAGTCAGACAGATATTAGAACACAACACTAAAATATTGCAGGATCAATGTACCTCGGCAAAGTAAGAAGCTAGGCAACCTCTGACTATTGTGTTCACAACAAAAACACAAAGGATGAGTCCAGCGCGCAGCGGAATTTTCTCCATTGCTAGTTGCTACAAAGGTAAAATGAAAAAGATGATGTTCTCTAGTACGCACTGTTACCTTTTATATGATAACACAGGTGAGAATAAATGTGATATCATCCCTGATTAAACACAACATTTGATACGTCTGGCAAGAAAATAATCAAGATAAAATCTTGCCCTTAAAACATATAATTATATGGCATTAAATCTGATGAGTAAACATGAAGGAATCCCCCAGGCTGGAATTTTATACTTTATAAAATCTGCATTCTATTATACAATAACGTTTCATTATGTTAAAAATATATCACGCCAAATCCATCACATAATAATGTATTAATTAGGGATAAGCTTGGAGGAGACACATTTATCACAATTAACATCTACAAAAACAATAGAGGAGCGCAACAGCCCTTGATTTTATTTTTTGGTTGAAACAAAGTACTCCCTTGTACACACATACGGAAATTATTTTATTTATGAAGGGATCAGACCAGTTATTTTTGCGGCGTCCACCAACCAAGGATTATTGATCGTAATCTTTATCTGAACTAATCACTGGTACGTGTGAGATTTATTTCAAACAGTGCCAGCGTTCCATGCATGAAAAAGTAAAGAGAAAAATGCAGGGAAGGTCACCGAACTTGTCCACCTGCGTCATGTAGGTTTATGAAGTTTTATTTTGCACCTTTAAATCCACAAACTTGTCTATCTATGTCATATAGGTCCTTAAACTTTTATTTTGATGTTTTAGGTCCACAAACCAGTTTGTCGGTGTCATTCAGGCGCACTTTTTTTTTTTTTTGACATTTCGTTACATTATGGCATGGCGGTGCTCCACAAAAGGTAATAGATTGATCGACCAAGGACGGTCATGGCTGGTCGGGACTTGCCGGAGAGAACGGCGTGCACGAGACGGGTCCCCAGTCCACCGCCTGAAGGAGTGGTAGTGTTCCGACAAGGCTGCGCGTACGAGAAAAGAATCATACATTCATACACGTGGCTACGGAAATGAGGGCCGAAAAACGACGGTTAGAAGCATGTGGGGATTTTCTCAAATCTGACCTGAAGAAGGGGAATGGATGGGACGGAGAGGATCACACAATGATCCTTCCTACGGTTTTTGCGTGGACGAGGAGCAACGGCCGATGACAGCTCTCAGTGTATCCCATGTCGGATATAAATAAATCAGTGAAGGGGTATGAACATATAGTACACCACTTAAAAGTTTGTTGAACACACAGACCAACAAGTTTGTGGACCTAAAATGATCAAATAAAGTTCAAAAACCTGAATGACGCAGATAGACAAATTCGTGGATCTAAATATGCAAAATAAAAATTCATTGACCTGAATAGCCGAACAAATATGAAAAGGGTCTTGGCCTAGTGGTTAAGACATCCGAGTAACACCTCTCAGGTCCTGGGTTCGACTCCCCGTGGGAGTGAATTTTCAAGGATTTAACGGTGTTTGTGCTTTCAGTGGTAGCCGACGCTCCCGTCGACAGCGAGGCGCCAGTGGTGACTTCGTATCTCTAGATTTGCCGGCTCAGTCTTCAAAGATGCTCATAAGGGTAGGATTTGCGTACGTGTGTTCATAGGGGTGAGTGTGCGTGCGTTGTGAGTGTCTGAGTTGTACTGTGTAATCTCAAAAAAAAAAAAGAATAGCCGAACAAATTCGTGGACTTTTGGTGCACTTTACTCTAAAGCAAATAACGTGAGAGAAGGTGCCTAACTTGTGGATGTTGCGGGAATTTGTTCTACTCCAAAGACCATTCGGATTTTTTTTAACGGACCGGAGAGGCTCCGCCTCTACAGGATTTTATTGAAACTGAAATAGGTCTGTACAGGTAACGAAAAATAAAAGGTACAAAAGTGTCGGATACCCATTACCAATACGAGCAAAAACCCCATGAGGGGAGAGGATGCATGACACCAGGCCCACGGTTGGGACCCAGTCCAGCAAGACGGAGGCCCGTTCACGCTCCTCGCGAAAGTCCTCACTCCCCATGGCCCACTAAGGAGCCACTCGTACGAGGCATTGCGGCCACAGCTCAGCTCGGGATTAGCGCAGACCCCACGGAAGGGACCTGGCCCAAGCAAGGCTATCTCGCCCGACTCCACTCGTCACTAATCGACTCGCGGCGGAGTCGTGCGATCGCCGCGGTCAAACTCCGGCTAGCCGTCGTCCCTCGACCGTTCGCCTCGGCGGTGGTCGGAGACGGTAGAGGGGCCGACCCGAATCGGATCCGACCCCGGCGGACATGGGTAGAGCTCACCTGTGGGAAGGACGCCCCGGTCAACCTCGGACCCCCTGACCGGCCGATTCTGGATAAGTCTTACCCTCGCATTTACTCTTGGACGGCGGGAAAGGACGCTGTGGCTGGTGAACGACTGTATGGACGCATCACGTCCACGGGGGCGCGACGCGGAGGTTACGCAGGCGAAGTACACTACAACAGTCGACCACAGTGGGCCGGTGAAATGATCGTTGCCCGTCCCCACAGTAACCAACAGCGTCACACAGTGCAGCATAGTGCTGTCTCAGGAGATGGGCACGCCTTAGTACTCGGGACAAGACACCGACGACGTCATTGCACGACTCGGCGAGGAGGCGGTGGAGGAAGCCATCGGATCCGAGCAAGGACACTTAACTCCTTAGCATATAAAAGGGAAGGCCCGGCCCAAGGAGGGGGGAGAGGTTTCTGTGAAGCAACGCTGTGGGATTATTGTAAGATATGCAAAGCAGTCAGAAACGCGGTCAAAGGTGTAAAACGCGTAGACCCCGAGAGAGACCTCTCGCTGTGTCATACTGTGTGCATGCTTTCAGGGGTCCATCGGCAAAATAAAGTAACTGTAGTCCCAGACTTGGGATCTTTTTGCACTCGCCGTGATTAACCTGTGTGCCAGGATCAGTTCAAGATCGTGATCGATAAGGCTGGAAACTGTAAGCGACGTTCTCGACTAATTGTCGGCGGGCCAGCTTAAGCTACCTACGCGCTTTGACGTGTGCGCTACGTACTACACGCATCGTACCTTAACAACGGAGATATGCATGGTCGGAAGTAAGCAAGCAGAGACTAGTACTAGGGGTGTTCGGCAACCCCCTCTAAACTTTAACACCCGTCACATCAAAGAGAATTTTACTATTTAAACATATTTTTATTAATTTAATAACAAAACCTATGTCACGACCCCCCCTCTAAATCACGAGACGAATCTAATGAGACTAATTAATCTATGTTTTGCTACAGTGATGCTACAGTAACCATCGTCTAATCACGTCTTACTTACCCTCATTAGATTCGTCTCGCGAATTCGAGCGGAGTCTTGAAATTAGTTTTGTAATTAAACTTTATTTGTAATCACAATATTCATTGAAAAAACCCTCTAAAGTTTAGACCCAATTCACCGAACACCCCCGTAGTATGGGTGCCAGGAGTGAACGAAAAGGCTCTTCTTCTTTGACCATGTTCAGGACATGATGAGGACCTGCGTATCGTAGCTTTTGCACGCCAACGTAACCGCGTGCACTGACAAGTACAAACATCTATCTGTTGTCCTGGTCCTCTGTCTAACTAATACTAATCGCACTCAGGACTAAACATTCTCTGTTCTCACTGCTACTCACTTGGCACAGAAGCTAACTCGAAGGCACACGGCTTGCTCGCGATCGATTAGCTAGTGTACTCCTGCGTGCTTACCACTTACCAGAAAGAGGAAAGCAACAACTCCACGCAGGATGGTAGTCGTCGCTGTGATGACTAGCTGGCACGCAGACGGACCCGCGGCAAACGGAGGAAACGGAGCCGTGCACGTTGGACCGGGACTGTGAATAATTCCGCGCCCGTGAGGAAGCGTGGCCCCCGCGGCACAGGGAGGGTAAGCAACCAATTAACCGCGTGGTAATTCCGCCCTTTCTTCCGCACGCCTCCGGCGTCTTTTTTTCCGCAAGAAGTAGCACAGTCCGCATCGCGCCAGGCTGGGCATGCTCCTACTCTTCCGGAACGAGACCGAAGAACGAAGGGGATAAGTGTTGACTGCTCGTATAATTATGCGCACATGCCGACCCCATCCCGACCCAAATTATTTTATTCGCTCCTTTCCATCAGCCCTGATGAAAAGTGTTTAGAGGAGTACGAATAAATAATTCCGCCGCCGAGTGCGGGGGCAACGGATAAGCAAAGCGTGGAGCCGCCACCTGCCTGCCGTGCCAGGTGGGGTCGCTGCACCCGCGCTCTCACAGGTGTCCATCGGCAAACCAGTGTCTGTAATCAGACTCCGGAAAGGCAGCCAGCAAATAGCCCGCTATCTCTTCTCCGCGCGCTCGCCGTCAGGCGAGAAGGAAGAAACTGTGCGATAATAACGACACATATATATGCTCCCAGGTCATAATCTTTCATGTCTCAGGAAATACTACTATATACGAAACCATCTGTGTCTTTCAGTAGCTGTGGATGTGGCAACAGCTGGGAGCTGGAGTTTATGTATATAGATGTGGCAACAGCTGGGAGCTGGCGTTTATGTATATACTAGCTGGTAACTCCGCGGCACACCGCGGGCTGCATCATGGTTTATGTATGTATCTGCATTTGATTATTCAGGTACGACATTTTCTCGATCAAACGACGAATGATGATATGTAGCAGGCTAGCAGCACTGGAATTTGGAAGGATAGGTACTTGAGAGAAAGATAAGAGATTGTTTCTTCTGTAGGATCACTCATTTTTGCAACTGAATAGAAGAGCATGCATATAGCCAATTATCTAATAAACATGCATAAATAAACATTGCCGAGCATGACAAAAGAGAATGTCAATGACCGCATCAACAAATGTATATTGACAATCTGTTTCAAGTGTCATTTGCTTTACCTTGTGGATGTACAGCTGAAGCAATAACTGGTTCTGCTGCAAGAAACCAGCAAAAATTCTAGGGGAAATTGCATCTGCTAAATCGTAATAAATCCTAGAAAACAATGTAAACAGGCTAGACAATTTAGGTTGGTGCACCATCCGCCGTCACCTCATCACTTCGTGGTGTGACACATGGGAGCAGCTTTCCATAATCTTGGCGTTTGTGTTATCCCTTTGTTACTGGACGTGGATATAGATTATAGAATATATATTAATAAGAAAAGAAGAGCAGCTTTCCATAATCTATTGTAAAAGCAGCTAAACTGCTTGGAAGTAAGGAACTGTGCATTAGCATAAATGAATAATTATCAGAACTGGGCCTGGACATTATTCTTTGTTTATGTGAAACAACAAATCCCTATTATCAAGAATTTCACCCCAAAAAAATCCCTATTATTAAGAAGATCTAGTCTTGAATCGGAAAAAAAATTCATGTGTGCAAGACCGCACTTTACTGTATAATAAAGGAGCAGGCTGACCTAATACTGAATCAAGGGAAAATTTATTTCCACAAAGGATATGAGAGGGAACTGGAAGTCCACTGGGCTGATCTCTGACTAAAAGGAGATGGTAGTCCAATTATGGTTAATAACTGAATTGCATGCGTGGTTACTGGTCTGTCATCAAAAAAAAAATGATAGGCATCATGTAGCGGTCATTCGTGTTAAATAATTTACTTGAAAGGAGAAATTGTAACATTTATGCTGGTTCTTTTGAAAATAAAGCAACCAACAATTTAACTTAGCAATCCAGAAAAATGGTGATCAGTACTTTTCAGAGACGCATTGACAGTTTGATTTTTGTTCAAAATAGAATTACATTGTACTCAATCAGAAAAAAAATCATGGGTTTGACTTGGAAACTGAAAGAGAGATCATCGAAGGTGACCATGCAAATGCTTTTTTGGTAATTAAGCCCTCAAGCACGAAAACACATGTATTTGCATTAAATTAGATGAAAACGGAGTATGGTATGAATCGCTCAACTGCGAACAAAATTGGCAGCTAGTTGCTTGTAAATTTTTTCAGGATAGCTACTGATCCTCATGCTATTTATCAGAACTGTTCATTGCACAATGTACAATTAGATGGGCCATATTAGATTGGAGATAGCTGAGCTAAATCGAAAGTATGATGGGGGAAATGCAATACCTGACATTTTCAATGAAGACATGCCAGAGTCAAGCTAACTCCAGGCTCACAGTGAGCCTACCTACATGATTACATCACAGCCAAGGGGATTAGTCACCAATGTGTAATTTCAGAAACATGAGCATCTCATATATTACTTTTTGAAACAACCGATATTGAATTGCTAGAGCTGCAAGGAGCTGGACAAATGAGTAATTCCCAACATCTCAATACAATTTCACGAACTGCCCAAGATATGTTACAAACTTGTGCTTTGCTGTCAACACATCAAGGATATTACGAATATGAGAAGGAACAGAATCGTATTAATTGATTAAAACCGGTAACACTACGAACGGGAAAATATTCATGGCCACAGCAAACTCACGTCCCTTTTCTTTTTTACCTGTTGCATCAGCTAACTCCATGGTTTGGAGGCTGTCCGGATCACAACCTGTGACAATGGACGCGAGCCAAGGCGACCAGCGCGGCGCCGAGAACCCTAAAGTTGGACAGGGATGAGGACAATGGTGTCACACGGGCTGAAGCAAAGATATAACACACATACCTTGTGGTCGAAATCCAAAGGACTGATTTGGCTGCCATGTGCTTGAATCAAAGGACGGCAAGGATTCTTGGGTCGGGAGCACTGATTTCGCTGCTGTTCGCGCGAATCGAATAGCAGCAGGATTGTGCAGAGAAGTTTGCCATGCGCTCGCAAAGGATTGAAAGGGCAGGGCGGCGAGGTGTTGCAGACGTGGTAGGAGCGGGAGCAGACTCCGGCGACGGGAGCGAGAGCAGGGGGCCGCGGCGAGGTGGGACACTGGGACGATTTGGCGATGGATCGGGATTCTGGAGGAGAGCGGCGAGTGGATGAGGAAGACGCCGAGTCGCTGGATGCTTCCAGAGCTACGTTCCGTGGAGTCCGTGGTTGCTGCGATCGGATGGACGCTGGCAGATCGGACGGCGCGCGCTTGCTGACTGTAGATGAACAGGGAACTGAGTCTAGGAAGCGCGGGCACTGTAGAGCTACAGTGTGAGCGAGACTTCACCAGGATTAGAAGTCTTTATAGATAGCAAAACGCGTTTCTAGTTTTCGTTTGCGTCGCGGCTGGTGCCAGGTGGTCGATTGCAGTTGTGTGGACGGCGAGCCAGGATCATGTTCTGGTGCAACCAACGTTCACGATACATCTAACGTTGTTGATCGGATAAGGCCGGAACTTGTAACCGGTTTTTCTTTCTCTTCAAAAAAGGCTCTACAATTTCGGCGGGCCAGCTACGTATACGCTTTGACGTGTGCGGTACTACACGCATCGTACCTTAACAATGGAGATATGCATGCTCGGAAGTAAGCAAAAACCAGACTAATATGGCCGGCATGCAGGAGTGAACGAAGGGATCTTCTTTGACCATGTATTTTAGGAATCAGGACAGATGACGTACCGTACATGCTATCTTAGGGGGTGTTCGTTTACCCCCCCCTAAACTTTAACACCCGTCACATCAAAAAGAATCTTACTATTTAAATATATTTTTATTAATTTAATGACAAAACCTATGTCACGACCCTCCCTCTAAATCACGAGACGAATCTAATGAGCCTAATTAATCTATGTTTTGCTACAGTAATGCTACAGTAACCATCGTCTAATCACGTCTTAATTACCCTCATTAGATTCGTCTCGCGAATTCGAGCGGAGTCCTGAAATTAGTTTTGTAATTAAACTTTATTTGTAATCACAATATTTGTTACAAAACCCTCTAAATTTTAGCGCTAAAGAAACAAACACTCCCTTAGCTTTTGCACGCCAATGCAACAAGATGTTGCCTTAACCGCGTCCATCAACAGACAGAAACGTCACGGCGTATATCTCTGTTGTCCACTTGTCCTGATCCTCTTTTTCTAATTGATGGTACAAAGATTTTCTGATCCCACCCTGCTCACTTGGCACACAAGTAATTGGTCAGTATGCGTACCACGACATCACCGCAGATGGTACTCGAGAAAGCCATCTAAATTGGCAAAAAAATAAAAAAGATGCCCCTACAACGTCATCTATTATGCCATGGAGGAGGAGGCACCGAGTAGTTTGAAGTAGTTCGACGATGGCTGCGCGCGGCTTCCAGAGACGCAAACCGCCGCTGACTTGTCGACCACGCACGCAAGCACGTACGTACTCCTATTGTTGAACAGTATCGGTTGCAACTTGTGATTTGTCAATGCTTCCTTTTGGATCAGCAGGTACGGTTTCCTCGAGCGCGATTAGTATATGCTACCAGGAAAAGGAAAGCGTCGTGGACAAAGCAAAGACGTAGTCCTCGCTCTCTGAGCATTGCTCGATCCGTCGATCGTCCTTTGCCAAATGGCAAGTGCGAAGCTGGAAAAAGTAATAAGGCCAGTGCTAAGGAGGCACAGGCACATTATGGCAAAAGGCACGTTTGCTTCGCTGCTGGTGCCAGGTAGTGGATGGATTGCAACTGTAGACGGCAAGCCAGGATCGTATTCCAGTGCAGGGGCAGTCAGTAGTAGTAGACTGGATATAAGGCCGGAAACTACGTTCTTCTGAGATTTCGGGCGGGCCAGCTACACCTACGCGCTTTCACGTGTTGTGCGCTACTACACGCGCGCATCGTACCTTAGCAACGGAGATATGCATGGGCGGAAGTAAGCAAGCAGAGACTAGTATGGGTGCCAGGAGTGAACGAAAAGGTTCTTCTTCTTTGACCATGTTCAGGACAAGATGATGAGTGTAGTATCGACCAGCATATCGTAGCTTCTGCACACCAACGTAACCGCGTCCATCGATCTGTTGTCCGGGTCCTCTGTCTAAGTAATACTAATTAATCGCACCACTAAACATTTTCTGATCTCACTGCTCGCTTGGCACACAAGTTAAACTCGATTGCATTATGTGGGTGTATTGTGAGTGTATCTTGACATCACAGCTGAACCCCAACTTTGCTTTTCCTAGTAGTAATTGGGAGCAGCCAGGCGAGCGGCGTCACTAGTGGATTCGTTGGTGGCTGCGCGCGGCTTCCAGAAACGCAAATCGCGAGTTGGTCTCGATCGACCTCGCGCCGCCGCTGACTTGACGACCACGCACGTACAGTTGAATAGTAGTATCGGTTAATTGCACCTTGCAAGTTGTGATTTGTCAATGCTTCTTTTTGGATCAGTAGGTACGGTTTTGCTCGCGTGCGTGCTACCACCAGAAAGGGGAAAGCGTCACAAAACAGAGTCGTCGTATTCGTATCTGCTACTCCACGCAGGAAGGAACTGGAATGTACGTAGTCGTCGTCGCTCTGATGACTAGTTGAGCATTGCTCGTGCTCCAAATGGCAAGTGCGAAGCAGGAAAAAGTAAGCCCAGTGCCAAGCAGGCAAAGGCACAGCACGCAGACGGTTTCCATAGCGAGTGAGGAAGGCAAACAGAGGAGCCGTGCGCGTTGGACCTGGACCGGGACCGGAGACTGAATAGTAATTCCGCACGCCCCGTGAGGAAGCGTGGCCCCCGCGGCACAGGGAAGTAAGCAAACCAATTAACCGCGTGGTAATTCACCAATTAACCGCGTGGTAATTCCGCCCTTCACGCTTCCGGCGTCCTCCTCCCGTGCGAACCACGCATGTGAACGCGCCGGCGCCGCAGACCCTCGGCTCGGCTCGGCTCGGCCGGCGGCTGCGACAACTTCTCGCTGCAGAAAGCTAGCGCCCAGCCGCAAAAGGTTCCGCTGCGTCACCGGCCCGCGCCATGGCATGTCACCATCGAATTACCTTACTGGGATAGAGTCTTCATTTTGGGAACCGCGATTTATGTGCAGGAAAAGAAAACACGGTCTACACATACATGGACTGACCACACCACACACGTACGTACTTACGCATCGGAGCATACAAGTTTACGACAACCGAACAGTCGGCATCGCGCCAGGCTGTGATGAATGCGCGAGATCTCGAACATGGAAAATCGGGGTCTGTTCATCACCTAGTACTGTAGAACACATTCTCGGATCATACTCCTCTTCCTGATCGAACGAGACCGAAGAACGAACGGGATATAACTGTTGACTGCTCGTGCATCAGTAAAAAAAAAACGCAGTCTCAGGGAGCACGAACCGTGGAAGGTTCTAGACCCTTCTTCCACACCAGCTCACATGCGCACCGTCCAAAATCTCCTCAGGTCGTCCAGATGCCGACCCCATCCCGTCCCAAATTATTTAATTCGCCTCATCATCAGCCTTGATATATGAAAGTGTTGGTAATACGAATAAACAATTCCGCCGCCAAGTCCAGGCCCCGTTGCCCCCGCGGCT
The DNA here is from genome assembly GCA_012490785.1 of Eragrostis nindensis. Classification (NCBI taxonomy): domain Eukaryota; kingdom Viridiplantae; phylum Streptophyta; class Magnoliopsida; order Poales; family Poaceae; genus Eragrostis; species Eragrostis nindensis. The sequence continues at coordinate 18,565 of JAAXCT010001313.1, forward strand.
AAGCAAGCGTGGAGCCGCCACGCGCACCTGCCTGCCGTGCCAGGTGAGGTCACTGCACCCGCGCGCACCACACGTCCGGTTCGACCGTATCCGACTCCCGCCCCATCCGCCCGCACACGTCGCGACGCGGCGCCGCGCTGCCTTACCCGGATTGGCCACGCCACGCCAGCTGCCTGCAACCGCGAGCGAGGTCGGCCGGCCCCCGCCGACTTGGCGCCCACGTCGCCTTCTCAGCTCCGCTCGCAACCAACCGACTCGGTGACAATCACAACCTATATAAACGCGCGCACCCAGCTCACCTATGCAAGCTCGCATCACACAGGTTTCATTCAATTCGGCGTGGATTTTTTGCGAAGCGACTGCAGACAGGGTCTACAACTCATCACAGCTCGAAGAAAGGGAGTTCATCCAACAATCAGAGATGACGGTGAAGCGTCAGAGGGAGGAGGAGGTGGTGTCGCTGGCGCTGTGGCTGAGCACGACGACCGCCGACTCCCCGGCGTCCAGCTCCTCGTCCGGAGCGGCGGCGCCGCCGTCGGCGAAGCGGGTGCGGCGGAGGGGCCCCCTTGTGGCTACGTCCGGGGAGGGCGACTTCGTCTGCAAGACGTGCGGCCGCGCCTTCACCTCGTTCCAGGCGCTCGGCGGGCACCGGACCAGCCACCTCCGCGGCCGCCACGGCCTCGACCTCGGCGTCGTCGGGGCCAAGGCGCTCAGGCAGCACAAGGCCGACAGCGCGGCGGCCAAAGGCAGCGAAGACGACGGCGACGGCAAGGCGCCGCCCCCCAGGCGGCCGCAGCACGAGTGCCACATCTGCGGGCTCGGGTTCGAGATGGGACAGGCGCTAGGTGGCCACATGCGGAGGCACCGCGAGGAGATGGCCGGCGCCGACGCCGCCGACGAATGGGTCTGGAGACCCCAGGAGCTGCCCGTCGCCGCCGCCGCCGCGGCCGACCCGCCCGTCTTGCTCGAGCTCTTTGCTTAGTTAGATTTCTGTTAGGTCGTCTACTCGATTGTCATTCATTGATCGGGGATCAGACTTGTAAATGATACTACTAGTGATTATTCGTCTTCAGCTAGATTTTCAGGATGCAGCTTTTGCATTGGGTAAGTATTGCTAGGAGTTTTGGTTGATTATAGGCAGGAACATTCTTTCGTTCATTTGATGAATCATCTTTTGTTCTCAATTGCAACATGCTATTATCAGTGTGTAAGAACTTCCGAAAGATTGAGCCTTTGAACATCCATGCATCGTCACATTAACTGTTCCTCTCCCTCTGATTATTGTTCCCCGTCCCCCTTGGAGGTTATAATAAGATTGTTAATGTGAGAAGAATCACTTTGTAGCTGTGCAACCAGGCAACCAGCTTGCATCTAGGAATAGGAGGCTTTCCTTCCCGTTCGGGGGAGGGTAACGAGAGATGCCTCAAGATTCAAGAAGCTACTCGCGCCTGCTTGGATGCAAACGTGGGTGCCACGTTTTCGATTACCACTCAACTTTTTTGCTTCCACGACGCATCTATATCCAAAAAAGTCACCTTTATTCAGATGGTTTAAATAATGAATGAATCGTCTAATTAATGATGGTGAAAAATGTCGGCAAAACTTAGATTGCCGATCGAGCTAAGTTCACATTGGTACAATTCCAAAATCCGTAAGCATCCATGGTGCTCAAGTTGCCGTGAAGATACCTCTCCTTTGTCAGTCACGCTTGAGAATAACATAGAGAATGCTTTGGCTTCAAACAAAATGTGCAGACGACCGCTCACGACTGCGCTGTGCAACCCCAACGTACAACATCTGAAGGATTGATGGGCCTGACATGGATAAATGCGTGCATGTCATCAGGCCCATCAAAAAGTTTGTTGTGATTCTTTGACCCCGTTTGCCCCCATACGTGCTGCTCTGCTAGCCTCAGAGAAGTGACTGCATCGGCGCTTGCGAAGGTAGGGACACGCACACAACATCTCCGAGCCATCAGAGATTCATTTCCTTTCAAAGTGGATCATGAAAGTTAGTTAAACACTTGCGAAGAAACTCACTCGTGGTTGCATGTTTGAGCACACGTGCGTGACGTGCGGTGCGCATTCGTTCACTCGGAAAGTTCAGCGGAGCAGGAAGTAGTACTACTACCCAATAGGAGTACTCCCTGTAGTTTTTACCGTATTCTCGAATTAGCAGGGCAGCAGCCTGTATTCTTCGCGCGCAAGACTAGTCTGACGACCATGACCATGATGAGCAGCCCGGGGGTCAAACAAGCCGAGCCGCGCGCGCTTCCCGCTGCGGCATACGCCCTCGCCGCGAAGGTACGACCCACCCAACCAAGCAAATCCGCGCAAGCGGAATCGCTCACGTCATCGCGCCCGTGGGCCCCACTCACTTGCGCTTTTCTTAACCCCGTCCTTAAGCTCCGTCACGCCACTGCTCCGCGGGGCCCACGAATTTGCCAGATTTCTTGACACCGTCAGTCAGCTTCCGTTTGGTTTCGTGGACCTTTCCGCGCGCCGTCCGGGACCAGGTGCGCGGTGCGAGCTGAGGCCAGCGCGCACGCCACGCCACGCCGGCCGAGCGTGTTCCGATACCCCGAACGGAAGGTTCCGCCCGGCTCCGCCTTTCAAACGGAGGATCATAGACGAGTCGGCAGCCAGCAACGACGCGCTCTAGCCTACTACATATGCTCCGCCGTAGAGCTTACGACGTGACCAGCTGCGCCGCGCGCTAGTATATAAGGGCCAACCCATGCACACGGCTAAGCCAACAGCAACTCGTCAGCTCCGAGCTTAATCCTGCGACCAGCTTCCCAAAGATCCTCGGTTCCTCCGCTGATCTTCTTCTCTCCGGCGGTCTTCTTGAGCTCATTCATCGTCCGGCCACTTCATTCACCAGCTCTCGATCGGTTCCACGGGCATGACCAAGCACCCGAGGGACGGCGGCGACGCGGTGACCCTCTCCCTCTCGCTGGCCCTCGGCGGCGAGGCGGCGGAGCGCGCCAGGAAGCAGCCGCGCCGCACCGACGGCGATTTCGTGTGCAAGACGTGCAGCCGCGCGTTCGCGTCGTTCCAGGCGCTGGGCGGCCACCGCACCAGCCACCTCCGCGGCCGCCACGGCCTTGCGCTGGGCCTGCAGCTCGCCGCGGCGCCCAGCAAGGCCGCGGCCAAGGATCAGAAGCCGGCGGCTGCGACGACCCACGAGTGCCATGTCTGCGGGCAAGGATTCGAGATGGGACAGGCGCTCGGCGGGCACATGCGACGACACCGCGAGGAGATCACCGCCGCCGTCGCGGCACAGGCGCCGCCCGTTCTCCTCCAGCTCTTTGTCTAGAGTTTGATTATTAGTCCATATAGTCTACCATACACAGTAGAGGAAGATTTGTCTAGCTAGACTGCATGTAAATCTGTAGCGCATTTCTAGGAATTGTTCCTGTCCTTAGCCCGTTCATTCATTCATTCGTTCACTTTACTTGTAAAGATGTTGTCAGTTTTAGTGACTCCGCTGGTGTCTCTGTTTATATTGACCTCTCGACCTGTCTGATTCTAGTTGTCTGAGATTCTCGATTCTCAAGCATGGTCATGTTCTGTCTGTTTCACCCTCTATATATCTACTACCTCCGTTCGCAAATTCATGTCGTTTCCGACAAGGGACATGAACTAAAAAAGAGCTAGACCGCTGTATCGGAACGACATGAATAAAAAAATAGAGGGAGTACTTGATTAGCAGTTTTACTCAGCAGCAGTCAGTACCCTCTGGATTTTCACTTAGGGCGAGAATCTGAGATTAAGATGGGCAGGCCAGATATGCATAAGCCGATCCAAGCACTGAGTTACACATTTCTCCTCAAATGATAGCTAATTGCCGCACGACATTTTGTGATTTCAACAAACTGTGGTGAAAACGCATATAATTCAGATTAATTAAATGGAGAATTTCATAGTTGTTCTAGATAGGTATGCTCTCTTAAATTCAGTAGGGTTAATTGCAAATCCCACCCCATAACTTGCCTCTAGTTTGATATTCCCCACCTCACCCCACTCGTTTTTTGGTTCAAATAGCTCCCGATTTTCATGTCCTCTCTCAAATAGGAGTGTCTAGTTCCTAGCTCGAGCCTCGCACCTCCGTACGGTAGCAGGGAGACTATCGAGCAGTTAAATTTAAAATTTATGTTCGGATATAGTTGTAGGCGTTCAAGACACAATTAAAACAATGAGTTCTAGCGCGGTGGGTCAACAACAGTATCAGATACGGTCAAACTACAAAACTCAACTTGACCTAAATTAATGAACTCATATAGCCAAGCGTCTATGGTGATAATTTTTGGCCTATTTGGAAGAGCACGTGGAAATCAGGGGGCTATTTCAACCAAAACTGGGGTGGAACCTGATTGATAATTTTTACAACAAATGGACTTGTGAGAGGGAATATCAAACTAGAGTCAAGTTATGAAGTGGAGATTTGCAATTAAGCCAATTCAGTATTAGGTTGAATCGATCGATCTGGCCTCGGATCTAGTAGGTTGGTACCGGACGCCTCAAAATTTGTAACATTATAAGCTATATAGATTCAACCTAGCAGATGACAAAATAGTTAATTTCCACTAAAGCCCACAAGTCCGATGCAAACAACACCATCACCTATCACGCAAGTCCGCACCATCATCTATCACGCAAGTCCGCCTTCCGGCAACGTATTGATTTGGATCTTTACTAATGATATCACTATACAACGAGGCTCACTGATCGCACCAACAATGTGGCTACAGCGAGACATTTCTTAAGAATGGTCACTTTACTTTTTTACCGCCGAGCAAGCGATCTAAAATTAGTGTTGGGGTGGGGGGGGGGGGGGGGGGGGGGGGGGGGGGGCCTCATTCTTAGCTTTTCTTTAACATAAGCCATAGAGCTATCTCACTTCTTCTTGCACAATGTCTTTATTACGCTTGTCGCGTTAGACACGACGACCATGACCCCGTATTCGATAGGATCGCGGCTCATTTGTTGTAAAGATAATAAAGATCGTACTTGAAACAGCTGGTCATAATCAGGCCTGTTTATTTCTTTGGTTTCTATAAACATTGTTCGGCAATTGAAAATTTCTACTAGATCTACTTTTACATAAACAGTGAAAAACAGATAGAAATAGTAAAGAAGAGTAGACCTCTCAAAAATATAAAAAAAATATGAACAAAGCAAGACACCTTTACGAGGTTTGTTAGCTAATTGGCGCACGACATTTCATGATTTCAGCAAACTGTGATGAAAACGCATATATAATTCAAAATAATTAATGGAGAATTTCATCGTAGTTCTAGATAGGTATGCTCTCTCAAATTCAGTAGGATTAGTTGCAAATCTCACCCCATAGCTTATCTCTAGTTTGATATTCCCTACCTCACCCCACACCATTTTTCGTTCAAATAGCCTCCGATTTTCATGTCCTCTCTCAAATAGGCAAAAAAATACCATATACATGTGTGTGTAGCCACTAGCGGAGCTGCTTGTATTCATTGGTATTCACATGAATGCCCAAAATTTCAGAGCAAAACAAAATCACATGTAGATCAGCAGGGCACACTATCAAAAGACCCCATCAATTCACCCATTTAGAAGGCAGGAGCGTCAAGGTTTCCCTGGTTTCCCATATCTGAATCTCAGAGATCCGCTACCTCCCACTATGTTCATTTGAAGCTTTGTAATGTCGAAAGAAAAAAAAAACTCGTCAGCTTTGTCAATTTTTCATTGCCCTCGTTCAAATATGAATGCTCAGTCGAGCAATCTCAGCTCCGCCACTGTGTCTAGCTCCTAGCTCGAGCCTCGCACCTCCGTAGAGTAGTTAAATTTGTTGTGTTCGAAATAGTTGTAAGCGTTCAATACACAATTAAAACAGTGAGTTCGTACGGGATGTGCCCACAACAGTATCAGATACGGTCAAACTACAAAACTCGACTTGACCTAAATTAATGAACTCGTATAGTCAAACGTCCACGATGACAATTTTTTGCCTGTTTGGAAGAGCACGTGGAAACCAGGGGCTATTTCAACCAAAACTAGGGTGGGGCCTGATGATTTTTGCAACAAACGAACTTATGAGAGAAAATATCAAACTAGAGTCAAGTTATGAGGCAGAGATTTGCAATTAAGCCAATTCAGTATCAGGTTGAATCGATCGATCTGGCCTTGGATCTAGTAGGTTGGCATCGGGCGCCTCAAAATTTGTAACATTATAAGTTATATAGGTTCAACCTATCCGATGACGAAATAGTTAATTCCCACTAAAGCCCACAAGTCCGATGCAAACGGCGGCACCATCACCTATCACGCAAGTTCTCCGTCCGGCAACGTATGGACTTGGATCTTTACTGATGGTATCACTATACAACGAGGCTCACTGATCGCACCAACAATGCGGCTACAACGAGAAATTTCTTAAGAATAACCACTTTACTTCTTTACCGCGGTCGAGCAAGCGATCTAAAATTAGTGTTTGGGGGCACATGCCTCATTCTTAGCTTTTCTTCAATAGTAGCTATGGAGCTATCTCACTTCTCCTTTCCCGATGTCTTTATTACGCTTGTCGCGTTGGACACCGCGACCATGATCCCATGTCCGATAGGGTTGCGGCTCATCTGTTGTAAAGGTAATAAAGGTCGTGCATTGAAACAGCCGGTCATAATCAGGCCTGTTTATTTCTTTGGTTTCTATAAACATTGTTCACAATTGAAAATTTCTACTAGATCTACTTTTACATAAACGGTGAAAAACAGATAGAAATAATAAAGAAGAGTAGGCCTCGCAAAAACATATATAAAAAAATGAGCAAGCAAGACACCTTTTTTATTTATGAGGTTTGTTAAAAAACATTATGAGCACATTTGCTTGGATGCGGGTGTGGCCGTGGACGACCTCGAGCTGTTTTCTTCTTCGTTTTTGAGCACTCGAGCTGTTGTTTTCTTCCTGTGTCCGTACTTTGGGCCAGTATCGCACAGGCGCAGCCCGGAAGATCAGACGGCCCGCTCGGCCCTCTCAAAAGCAGGGAGAGAATACGACATTGACAGATGCCCACGCGATGCGACAGCACGCACGCAGTTTGCCTGCTTTGGAATCAAGAATTCGGGAATGGGAAGACACGTTATCTGCTGACACATCAACGGCGCCAAGGAATCCGCTTGCTTCCCGTTCGGTGGCCGACCGCCACGTCACTGCGTCTGGAAGAGTCGTCCGTGCCACAAGTGCCACTGCGGTGCTCACACGTACACCAGCACGCTCTTTGAATTTACTTGCCTGATTGAGACATGTCGACACGGCCGTCCTATTAAACCAGCTGACGAGACTCTGATCGGTGCACATACTGCACTCCAGCACCATTCGCGCATTCCCTTTTCGTTAGCTTCAGGTCAATCTCCACTTCTCCAGCTCCGATCAACCACATGGTGAGTCTTGGACTGTTCCGTCCATTTCTTTCCTTGTGCACCTTTTCTGCAGGTTCGTTCATGGGAAAGAACAGAAAGAAAGGAAGAATCTGATGCGTTGTGGACGGTGTGTGCAGGCGAACGCGGTGTCCGGCGTGGCGGTGAGCGAGGAGTGCAAGGCCCGGTTCCAGGAGCTGCGCACGGCCCGTGCGCACCGCTTCGTGGTGTTCAAGGTGGACGACTCCCTGCAGCAGGTGGTGGTGGACAAGGTGGGCCCCCGCGACGCCGGCTTCGACGACCTCGCCGCCAGCCTCCCCGCCGACGGCTGCCGCTACGCCGTCTACGACCACGACTTCACGGTCGAGGACGCCACCGCCACCGGCACGGGCGAGGCGCCGCGAAGCAAGATCTTCTTCATCTCATGGTACGAGTGTGCTTCGGCAATTCAGTTTTGTGCACATAATTGGTACATGCATACTCTGGTAAAGCAGAGGCTGAATTTCTGTTCTCATGAATTCACTGCCGTTGAAAAAAAAAAGGTCTCCGGCGACGGCGGACGTGAAGAGCAAGATGGTGTACGCGAGCTCGAACGAGGGGTTCAAGAAGGAGCTGGACGGCGTGCAGATCGACGTGCAGGCGACGGAGCCCAGCGAGCTCACCCTCGACGTCCTCAAGGACCACACCACCTAACTATCCTCGGTCCGGTCCGGTCCCTTCCATTCTTCCTTCCGCGCGTGACCACGTGTACGTGACATGTTGTGCAAGGCGGCATGTAAAATGTAATTGCGTCGAGTCTTTGTGGTGTCTGGATTGATTTTTTCTCTTCCTTCCTTCCGGTGTGTTGGCGTCCTGTAACGTTGTTGTGACTTGTGCACGAATAATCAAATTGTTGGTGGGTCGGTTTGGCCTTTCATCACTGTACAGTACGTATCAATGTTCACAACCTGGTCTGTGCGTGCACATGGGATGGATCGATGTCATCCAGGCTATCAGCAATCGACAGTGCTTGCTTTGGCCGAGCAGCTACTTCGACCTTTATTAATGTCACAGGTCATCGGCTCGATGATTGCTCAAACTGTGCTCTCTCTACAGCCTGAAAATACATTATAAATAATAAATAACGGGAAAAGGGATAAGGTCGGTGGACGGGTTCGCGTCGAATCGACGCTGCTTTTCTTCTGCGGGTCCGATTCGGCGGATATTTTCTGCAGCCATTCCTTTTCCCCTCTCTATCACAGCGAAATCGCACTGGGTCGCGTTATGATGCTTCACACAATCACACGTGCGCCAAGCCAACCCCGTACGTTAACACCGCAAGTTGAACTGCACAAACCCAACAAAAATCGTGCTTTACAACGAAACGTACCGTCATGCCTCTCCAGATGCTGATTTTTTCACACACGAAACGTACAACAATTCTACGAAGACGACATTTCGAAACGCAACTTCTCACGGTCGCGTGGCGCGCATCCGAGCCGTCCAAGACGCGATCCGACGACGTCCGAAGCGTGCCGCGGCCGCAACCTTGCCCCCGCCTGGTGGCGACCTCACCCACCTCACCACCTCAGCCGGGGGCGTGGAAAGAAAACCCGGCGACCGCATCAAAACAGCAGCAGCCCCCGAGACTCGCCACTCGAACACACAAGCCTTTTCCCCTTCCTCCTCTCGCTTCGCTTCGCTCGCTCGCACGCTCAGCGGATTCCGGCTTCCGACCTCGGAGATGGTAAGGCCTCCGCGCTCCCATTCGCGTTCCTTTCTTCCAGATCGGTGCCGGGTCTCTTCGTTCCGCTCTCAATTTTGGTGTCTTCTAGGGTTCGGGGGGCTGTTTGTGCGGTGGTAGTAGGAGAATGGTTAGATGCTTCGGATCTAGTTGGTTTTAAGGGAATCGAGGCTGTGCGGGGGGTGTTACTTGCTTTTTCCGCGTCGAAGTTTCGATCGGGCATGACAAGTGTTTGATTTTGGGTGTGCTCTGGGACTAACTCGTGGCGAACTTGGGCAGCGATGATGAGATTCGTCGATCTTAGATTTAGGTACCGGGATTCTGGGATTTCGTCTAGTTCCACCGGAAGAGTAGGGAGTGATGCCTGGCGTTTTGGTTCCCTGGATCAGTTTATGGGAGTGCGACATCTGAAACCTGAATTTTGTTAGATCTAAGTTCTACGACATGGACCTGCTGTGGAACCTCAGTCGATCTGTGTCTGGTCGCTTGATGAGATAGTGTAGCTGCTATACATCTGTCAGTTTAGTAGCTTATAAAATCATTGTACGTCTAAGAAGTCGTAGGGGGGAGTGTACCAGCTGTTGCGTGCTCTTGTTGACCCATGGTTGTCGATCTGTAGATCGTGTGGATCTGTAGGCTGTGGGTAGTAGTAGGGCACTAACACCGCCACTGACCATGATCTGGTCAGTCAAGCTAGACGACTACTGTGCCTTTCAGATCCAGGAACTGAGCGATCTCAGTTTGGGAGTCTGGGCTCAAACTAGTAGTCTACATTGTACTAGTTTTTGAGTAGTTCTATTTCAGCCAGAGTTAGGGTGCTGGAGTGTATTGTGAGGGACACGACAATTCTAGTAGTATATTTCAGCTAGCTCTGCCATGCAAAATTAGTGAAAGCAGCTACATTTCCTGAATTATGATTTTGCAAAACTACTTTGAAGTGACATACAAGGTTGCATTTAGACATTAACCATGACTTGTGCTCGCAGGCGAATGCGGCTTCAGGAGTTGCGGTGAATGACGAGTGCACGCTGAAGTTCGGCGAGCTGCAGTCCAAGAGGCTGCACCGCTTCATTACCTTCAAGATGGATGACAAGTTCAAGGAGATCATCGTGGACCAGGTTGGGGATCGCACAACAAGCTATGAGGATTTCACCAACACCCTGCCTGAGAACGACTGCCGATACGCCATCTATGATTTTGACTTTGTTACCGCTGAGGATGTCCAGAAGAGCAGGATATTCTACATCTTATGGTACTTCTTTGTTGATTAATTATGTAGTCTCCCTTATTACCCGTGCCTACAGCTGGGCTGCTTACTCATGAGATGTTATGTGCCTGAATTGCTAGGTCCCCATCCTCCGCAAAGGTGAAGAGCAAGATGCTGTACGCGAGCTCAAACCAAAAATTCAAGAGTGGGCTCAATGGCATCCAAGTGGAGCTGCAGGCTACTGACGCTAGTGAGATCAGCCTTGATGAGATCAAGGATCGAGCACGCTAGGGTAGCATCATATGCATTCCATGATCGTGCATTGTGGACTAGCCTGCTACTGTGGATTTGTGTTGCCATTATAGGCATGGTGGTCTGAAAAACTTGCTTGGTGATTTACGGGTTTGTTGCCGTGTAAAAAGGATCCTCGTGGCTTCCAGAAAGTCACGACAGTATGGATTCTATCATGTATTTCTTGTTGTCTCGCATTATCTATGGTCATGTGTTGCACTGTTGGAGTACGGAATAAGTAATTGATGTCCTCCACTAATGATTCAGTATGATTGTCTATTCTAAGTTCGTTGGTTGAAGTAGGAACAGAATTTTGCAGTCTGGATTTCCTGTCAGTGTCTGGTACTCTGATGCAACTTCGGTTATTTATCTAGACTGTCGAGAGCTTGTTGGTTGATAAAAAATTGCAGTGTGTTTTCTCCTCAGTGTCCGAAGTTATCTATGGTCTTGTGTTCACTGTTGGAGCACGGAATAAGTAATTGATGTCCTCCACTAATGATTCAGTATGATTGTCTATTCTAAGTTCGTTGGTTGAAGTAGGAGCAAATTTTGCAGTGTGAATTTCCTGTCAGTGTCTGGTACTCGGATGCAACTTCGGCTATTTTTTCTATCTCTCCAGAGCTTGTTGGTTGATAAATACTTGCAGTGTGGTTTCCTCCGCAGTGTCTGAATTTGCAAAAGTGAAAAACAATTGGCGTCGCCCGGACTTGAACCGGAGACCTTCAGTGTGTTAGACTGACGTGATAACCAACTACACCACGACACCTTTGTGTTATATGCTAGTAATCCAGATTCACCCAAAGATCGCACACTGATGCTAGTAAAACATGCCACTGAGCACACATTGTAACTTTGTCATCTGTTGGTTAGCGTTTGCAATTTACTGTTTTTGTTGGAGGTTCCTGCAGCAAGTGAAGCATAATCATTTCCTAGAGCGCGTTGAGGAAAAAAAGAGAGTAAAAGGTCGTGTCTTCGCTAGAATAAAAAAAATGTTAGTCCACTCTTTTTGAACCGCACTTTGAAAGCCAAGCACTTTGAACTCCACTCTTTTTGAACTGCGAGCACGTGCTAAAAATATATCATTCGGTCCAGCTGAAGTTTTACTGAAGAAGCGATGTAAACAACTGGATGAAGCTCACATCCATCAGCCCGCTAGATGCTTTGTTCTGGGAAGCCATCTCTTCAACATGTTTGCGTTGACTCACTCTTTGCCCAACAGTGCAGTGTAATGCTTGCTCTTGCAATATTTTTTTTTTCTCTGCGAAGACATGAAAGGATAACAGTGCGATGTGGAGCTTGCCTCATAGATTCAGCTGGTAGAGACAGACAGCATCGACTTCTCTTCATGGAAAAGCTACACCATGAGAAACAGCTGTCAAGAACTTGACAGAATCTGTTACTCTGAACCAATCACGTTATTACCATACCAATTTCACGGCTGCACAGCATAAGTGATAAGTGCGTCTTTGGATATGGAATAAACATGTGTTCAAAAAGTCAACAGTAGTTATGTAGCATGACTTGGCCTGGCATTCTCACTTTGAGCTGGTACAGAGCTGTTTAAGCCCAGAAAGGGCAGTACCTTGACTAAAAGATAAAAGTTACACCCAGATACATCTTGCCGAATCATTTCTCAACTCCCAGGAGCAGAAGAACAAAGTAGAAAAAAAAAGAAAAACTGTCCCAGTGTCACCAAACAAGCTATCTAAACATGAACCAAAGAAACAAGGCAGCATTCAACCATCAGAACTGGCGGAGCACATGATCACATATCATGAGAAACAAGCTTTTAGAACCGCCGAATCCCCCGACCAAATATCCTGGCCGATGGGCACTCAAAAGACATGTGCCCCCTACCACCGCATGTGTCGCAGATGATGGTTGCCATGCAGTTGCGGCTGATGTGCCCTGGCTGTCCGCAGATGCGGCAGGAGATGTCACGGAGCGGTCCACCCTGTATCTCGGAAGCCAGAGTCGTCTTTGGGCAGCTGCGGGCAACATGACCAGAGACGTTGCACAGGTTGCATACTGGTTCATTTTTGCACTCCCGAGCTATGTGCCCAGGCTGACGGCAGTTGTTGCAGGCCCGTTCATTGGTGCAGTCAACAGCAATGTGGCCTGGCTTAAAACAATTGTTGCATAGCTTGACGTTAAATCCCGAGCTAGGGCAATCGCGGGCCAAGTGACCTGTCTTGTTGCAGGAATGGCACAAGGCCTCATTCTTGCACTCGGTAGCAATATGTCCTGACTCCTTGCAATTCCAGCAAACAGTTTGTGAGGTGCATTCTGCTGCAAAGTGGCTATAGAATAAAAGAAAAATAGAGTTACAATCCAGTTCAAATAAATTTCCAAAGAATGAAAGATGACACCTAGCAGAAATTAGAACGATAACATTGTGCAAACAATATGTGCTGAAGTTTATTTTACCCTGGAAGGTTACAGTTATTGCACGTAGCAGCAGATGTGCAATCCCTAGCAAAGTGACCAGGTCTCCGACAGTTCTTGCATATAAGATCCCTGGAAACTAATTTATGTTAGATTTTCAGTTTGCCATCTGAAGCTAGAATATGATTTCGAAAAACATATATGCATAGCATAGTACATAGCAAAGGCTTATTTCTTCTTTCCAGGTTAACATTTGCTGTTTCTAAAGACAAACCTTTTACTTAGGGCTTATATGTTGCAAGCATACACCATAAATATGTGCTTTTGCGGAGGGTTCTCACGGTCACGGTCTCACGGATGAAAAACATGTACATCATGTGCATTCTCTACGAGAACATGGTTTGGTGAAAATGCCTTTTCGTCATATGCAATATAACCCAGTTGGGTGAGGGCTGCTGTAATCAGATTCCAGGAGTACCAAAAACTATTACATTATCTTGGTGATTCAATGGTTATTACATTTCAGACTCAAGACGATGCCAAATTATTTTTTAGTGAAATGTCAATTCAAGTTTCCACAAAGGATAGTTTGTGCGCAGGTATCAGAAGTTTTGAAATTTATTAATAGCCCCAGTAACTCCAATCATACAATAGCTAGCAACTCTAATGGCAGAAACTCTGCTGCATCTTTGTCAGATTTTTCAGCTAACTCACAGTTTTAATTATCCACATTCCGGCCATCAGTTCACTCTAATATTAATGTACCATACCCAGATAAAACGACAGTTCACAAGCTAAGAAAAATATTTTATTGTTAGAAGAAATCATAAATACCACAGTGATTAGTTTATATTTGTCTTCCCACGAATAAATTTGTAATACTCTTTCCTGAATTCTGTTTAAGATGCACAATTACAAATTCACCGCATCAATTGCCAATGAAGGTAAAAGGGGGAAGATGCCATGGAAGCAGGTCAAACACATGGTTCTTATACGGCAGAACTAAGCCAGGCTCCACATATCTAATGGAAATAAATAAATAAATAAAAAGAACAGTGCTATACACACGACTCTCAAGTACGACTACTGTGTGCAACTGGTTTCACCACATGCACTTGACAGCAACAATCATTTATGACGTCATGGTTTAGCAAATTACGGCATGCATGCATCCACACCGTCTGGTCAGACACGGCAGACGGACATGACAGTTGTGTGTATAGTCATTTCATAAAAAATATAGAAATAATTGTAAATAATACACCAGTTTGATTCTGAAGCAGCCAGTTATGTTTTCCTATTACAAAAAACTATTTCAAGATGATTTCCATAAAGATGTGCACAACTATGATATGGTTTATTTATGGCTAAATTATTGGGATTGTGCTTTAATCGCAGTCAAATATATGTTTTCATTTACAAAACGATTTCCCTAGAAATGCACGTGGACATCAGCATGGCAAATTAATTATGATCAATAACGGAAGTCACTTGAATGATATCATTGTATTCTCAACAACTCCATAATTGTTTGAGCTTGGAAATGCCAATTACAAACCATTTTGTGTAAGGGTTGGCAATAGATGCGCTAATGGGACAGAAGAAACGAACAGAGTGAACCCAGTGTCATGGCCTTAGAGAAATCATCCATGCAGCACAAATACGAAATGTAAATCTATCTTGTTGTAGCATCATTTGCAAGGAAGTTACAGAAAAGAAGGCATCATGTGGAAGCAAACCTGCTGGCACGCCGATCTCTACGACGGAATGGACTGCGGCTACGGCTGCGACTGCGGCGCGGTGCACGTTCACTGCGGAGCCTATCTCTTCTCCGAGGACTGCGGCTCCTACTCCGGCTGCGGCTTCGACTCCTGCTGCGGCTCCTGCTTTTGCTCCTGCTGGTGTTGCTGGGGCTCCTTGATGGAGTCATCAAAACTTATTCCTAAAAGATAAGTAAGAAATTCAAAACGAACTTCAACAGCCAGGCTCGTAATATCTAGGGGAAAATGGCAAAATAACAAGACGATAATAAACTTCGAATCTATCCTAAATCGAATCAAAGAACTCGAACAGAGAAGAGAGTGAACCCAAGCGATCCTCCGTGCGCACGCGGATCGGCCGAAATGGAAGTGGGGAGAGGCAAGTGCGAACCCTAATTTCACCCGCGGAGGAGGCCGCCGGCGAGGTGGAGGCGGCGGAGACAGCGGAAGCGGAAAGGCTGTGGCAAGTTTTTTCCTCACTGGGAAACAATTGCAGCTGCGCTGTGCGGGTGAGCAGTGAGCTCCTACCTCAAACGGTACGCGGGCTGGGCCGGGATCAGCTACTAGGCTGTTAAGGATCGTGGGCTCGTTATACACTCGGCTGGATTGGCTTGGTGGAATTTTTTACAATTGGACTTTTTGGGAAAAGTTTAGCACATTTTTTTTTGCAAGGAAAAAAAGTTTAGCACATTTAGACCCTTGGGAAAACTTGTTCAGGAAATAAACACTTTTCTGGGCGCCGCATGATTGGCGACCGCCCACCTGACCTGATCGTCAATGGTTCAGTTTAGCATACAGGGTTGCCTGCAAACCATGCGACGTTTAGAAAAAGGATTCATTCTTGGACTAGTTATTCTCAAAGTCGTATGCAAAACTTACCCGAAAAAGTCCAAGCCGTAAAAACACACATTGGCTTGCATGAGAAAACACTGCCTCCAACCACAAGTAGCACTGCTAGCAAAATAGGCAGCGCTTTGCAATCTTAGCCTCCAACACGAGCGTACTTCGTGGCACGGTCATCCAGGAGTTGGGAAGGCGTCTGTGTCGTACACGATACATATATATAACGCATGGTGACGATAAATCACAGCTGAGCTGACAGAACCCGCTTGTTACACACGAAAAAGATAACTGCATTGAGTTGTGAACCAACATCCGTCACAAGTCACAAAATTATTCATGTGCACTAACATTGGGAGGCATCCTGTGTGCCGATGCTGATAACTAGTACCAAGGAAAACAACACCCTAGCATTCTAGCAACAACATATCTATATATACTCTCTACAATGAAACTACAACCTCTCTAAGAGCTACTTCAGGAGAACATGCGACTCCATAACTTTCAGACACTGGATGGAATAGATGAGGGTTCGTTCATCCCAGCAAGAAACGCAATGAAAATGCACACCATCAGCAGACCAATTATTGCCGCCCTGATAGCGTGCTCGCAGCTATACGATGATGGAACCTCTGTTTCATCAAAGTCGAAGTTTGTGACAGGTGCTCCTCCATCAACGCTAATTTGGCGAGGCTGGCTCTTGCTACCTTCTCCTGCCTGTATTGCTGAACTATCACGAGGCTTCTCACACTGTGAACAGCTGCATTTACCACCCAGGAAAGCAGGCACAATCTGCAAGAATTCCGCCAATGTCTTCTTGTATGAATCCCCCTCGAAGCGCAACTTCTGCTTCGTAGATGGGTTCAAGACCTGCATGGAATTAACCTATAAAGTAAATACCATGGGATGCTGCAATATACCAGTGCAAAGTTGTTTGGCCATCTTAAATAAGATGTTACTATAGATTAGTTAAACTTCTAGTCAACCTTGGTTGTCCTATATCCCGATGACATTACCAACTTTTGTTAAAAAAGAATGCAGTAACCACAGAACCAGCAATGGAAGTGTGGTCGGATTATGTTGCCATATAACTAAATTTTGAGCTCGATTGATAGCACTAACTTTCCAAATTTTAATCAGACATGCTCATGAAGGAATCATGTCCCAGTCCTACTAACCCTCTCTAACTGAATGAGAGCATGAAAAACACATGATCAATTGTATACGTCATGATTATCTGTACCATACCTACCATATGTAGGCTACTCCAGAATTTTCATGATTGCCAGATGGATATACTAAGTATCATTTTTTTTCAAACGTGATAGCCACATTGATATTTAAAGTGTCGTATTTTCAAGTTCCATGAAATTCATGATTTGCCGATCGATATACAAAAAGCCGTCTTTTCAAATATTTAGCTTGCCCACTTAACATGCAGCATATGTCTAGATTAGGAAATTTTTTATGTCACTGAAAAACACATCTGCACAATCTGACATGAAAATGTTTACCATAAAGAAAATTGGAGGTATTACAATGACTAGACGATGCAAAGTGAGTACCCTTAGTTAGAGAGAAACATTTGTCAACATGGTGTAGTAGACTAAGTTGCAGCCGCAATATTAAAAATATTCATCAACTTAAATATTAGAAAAGGATAAGCTATGAGAACGATAAGCACAAGGATGGAATAATAATCTTACTTGAAGAAATGTCTGTGCAATAACTCTGACAACTGGAGGAAGACGGACAACAAATAATACTGCAAGACGGTTCGGGTAGTTTTCTTGCACTACGGTGATAAATGACCTCATCATTTGCATCGGAAATCTGAATGGTGAAATCCCATGACAGTCCAGCAACACGGTAATTCTTGGATCCTCTTCATTGGTCAAATTTATGACACCAAGGTCAATTTGAGAAACTGAATTAAAAGACATTAGTGAGATAATGGCCACTGTTATTGCAACCAATTAGAGAAACAAAAGGTATTTCGCAAAAAAAAGGGGAAAACAAACCTTACTACTTCCTCAAGGGCAAGAAAACTAGTGCAAATACAACAACAACAACAACAAACAATAAATATCATATGATTTCCACCAGAATAACTAGGGCCTTGTATTATGGCTAGTTAGTTACAGGGATCAATACTGCTTTGGTGGTTCCAGTAAGATTTTGCCTCCAGAATACATGCTTTCAATTTATTATTTTATGAACTATAAGGAAAAAGAAGGATATGCTTTTGAAATGCCAGCACAAGGCCAAATTGAGCCTACAAGTGCTACTAACAGATAAAATCACGTGGGAGAACGATGCTTTGAAATAAGCAGAGTACTACAAAGCTTGATTCCAATCCTAAACTTCAAGATTATTATGAATTATAGCAAGAAGTGAAACTCGTCAAAAGCGTAAACGGATAACCAGGAGAAGTGAAAATCATCAAAAGCATAAATAGATGACCAGATAAAATAGGCTGCAAACTTTTTACCTACTGCTTGCCCGAAACGAGGTCTATCACAAGGGGGTATACTAGAGCATGCAAGCCCAAGACGGACTACTAAACAAGGTCGAAGCATAGTGTCAAATCCATGCCAGAATACCAAGTGAGACCACTTATCAAGTTCTTGCAATGTCAGTATGTGGAAAGTCTCCCTCCAACGAATTGTCTTCTTAACCGAAGAGAGCAAGCATGAAAAGTCGCCGTTTGCTGCAACGTAAAATCTGCGTAGTTCATCCTCAGTTAACCTGAAACATTCATAAACTAGATCGTCATCTTAATGGAACCAGGTTACTCACTACAAGCACGTGAAAAGCCTCCTGATATAGGCATACATGGCTTGATAGAGGCGATACAGACTGGCAACAACCTATATATCTATTTTTTAACTAGAGAAAAGAGCTACTAAGGGTCAGCTCAGAAGCTAAAGTATTACATACGAACCATAACATACACTTGGTAGAATTCATGAAATTCAGATTTTGCAAGGCTACCTCAATTCCGACCAAGGTGAACATAGACAATGTAGCATATTTCTCAAACTTCTTTACTCTTTTTAAGGATTAGAGTAATCGCTGTCGCGGTATTCAGAAGTGCACCAGAAAATATCTGCATAGTGCATCTCTAGTTCTGATATACTGCTGACATTGTTTCGTTCAAGGATCATGCTTCAACAATATGAAATACCACTACAACATGCATAAATAGCAAAGAATAAAACAGAAAGTCACCTCTCGGGCAAAGTGATGCCTTGTTTCTCAAGCTCCCTGAATAGTAAAACAAGCCAATTCTCTGATACAATATCCTTTGTGCCATCAGCAACATCCCTAAAACAAGCCAAGACAAACAATATCATTGAAAATCCATAACGATTAAATGAAAGGATGAGAGCAGTGTTAGTGAACTAAGAGATTTATTGAAACCTTGGGCTGGAAGTTGATGTCATTTCATCTGGTTCCGAAGGTGTCTCACGACGTTCTGTATTGCTACTCGGTTCATCATCACGCTTAGAAGATTGTTCACTTAATGTTGTAGTGACAGAAAGAAACAACAGTGGCATGGATAGTTTCTGCATTTGAGGAAATATCATCAGTCCTCAGAATCACTTATCTTTTTTTTTTAAAAAAAATGTTCATTTTAGCAACCACACAGAAAACTGATGTATTACAAGTATCCAACTAAGTACAGAAGAAACAGTTAACAGAGACTTCTTCGATGGGTTTGATTAATTGATCTTGGATGCCCTAAAATTGTTTAGCAGCACAGGATATTTCCTTTAAATCTGAGGTGAATAAGAAAACAACAAGACACGCTCATGTATCGCCTAGCACATTAGAAACAACAAGGTATTGCCTACCACATTAGAAACTATGTGTGGCTTTTTAATCCAATTAGAAGCCCAGACTATGATTGAAGACGGTCAGTGTGCAATATATCCAATGCAACTCCTAACGGCACGCCAACTTTTAGAGCTCAGCATCAGGCTAAGTGCAAATTAAAAAAAAACTTTAGAAACCAATTATATATCAGTAGGATGGATAAAACCAGCACAGGGCTCAAGTTGTGCTCTTCGGAGAAGATTTGGCGAATGCTACAAAATGTAAAAAATGAAATGTGAAATACTAGAAAGTAGTGCTTTACTGTTGATGTAGCGCTCAAAAGAAATATATTGACTGCTAAAAGTGAGAGAGCAATGTAAATAAAATTTTAGCACCTACAAAACGTATTGACAGGATGCTGGGTCTAACAAACTCAGGAATTTTGTTCCTTGCTAACTTATCATAAAGCTGCAACTTACACCAGAAGTCTATATGTCATGCTTGTAAGTAAAGGAGACAATGTTGGTGTACCAATATGTGATATAGTCAATTGACACAAGGCATTCTAAATAAATAAATGCTAACTGAAAAAACAATAGTGCCCTCATTTATCTTTTGTTAAAAATCAAGGAAATAGTACAATATCTAGGAAAGTGACTTTTTGTGAACAAGCTAACGGAACAAACAAAGATGTACATAAAGGACGAAAAAGCATATAACCTGGATGCCTTGCACAACAAATTTGAGTGGTGCCCATCGTTGAATCCAGCTAAATGGAGGATACACAAGAATTTGCAATGCTTGAACAGAGTTCCATATGAAAGGACAATTTGCTTTAGAAACTCTTCTTATTGCCTCGAGAGCAACGACCTTGACCAAAAATGATGCCACATGGCCTAGTGAATCCCCACTCAGTATCAGTTGTTTTGATGGTACAATGTTCTTCACACACTTGGGTGAAATAGCTTTTGCTGGGGAAGCAACCAGCGTGCCCTGGTACTTCTTGTCACCACCACCTTTGCCTGAAGGCTGTAAGTGTTTGCTTGCACTGGCCATTGCCAAGAAGCAAGATCAGCGGCAGACGGCAGGCCTGCTATTCACATATATCCCCACCTTCTTTGGCAGGAGAGAACCAGTTGCCTGTAACAAGCAGGTGCGAACCCTATGTAGAAATCTGCATAAGGAATGCGAAAAACAGTAGCAAACGTAATTAGTACAGGAACTTGAACGGATAAGCAAGGCAAAACACACTGATTCTGCGTATCCTATAAGAGTACCCACTGGTTGCGATTTTCAATTTTCTAATAGAGCTGGTCTAGTGTTACTAACGACGGTGACCAAACAAAAGTAGATATTAGGCCATTCAAAAAAGGAGAGTAGATATTAAGAGGTGTAGATATCAAGTCGATTAATCTTACATAACTGAGTAATTTTACACAACGTCACACTCCTCTCTAATCAACCGATAACCAGAAATATCTCCAACGCACACACACCGTGGGCGGACTTTACGAGGGGCATGGGGGTTCGGTTTACTGAATCCCCACAAAAAATTTGGACATATAAAGTGCTATTCGAACACACCCATTACCCAGGAAAATAAATTCGGGATCAATTGGATGGACACGACTGGAGTGCCCATCCCAGCAAGCAAAGAGAAGATCCTGTAGAACACCAGTCAGTCATAGAACGGAATGCACCCATCCCAAGCAACACATGGCTTCCTTACCAACAAATCCGGGTGGGTCGCAGGGGTTCAGGGGACGGCGAAGAGGAGCTGGCTCGCTCGAGACGAGATCAATTGGCCATCGCCTGGAAGCGGAAGCAGAGTGGGATGACAGGCCCCGCCATTCGCACGTACCGCCACCTACTTAGGGCTCGACGGGCTCACGCCTCGCGGGGATCGGGCGGCGGCCGCGGATCTGGGCGCGGAAGGGAGCAGAAGCCTCGAGCTCGCGGGAGATGAGAGGAGAAGAGACGGGACGGGACCGCGGAGCGGGGGAATCAGGGGGCAGGTCGCGGGCGACAAGAAATAATTGACAGACGCTGATGAACGCTTGTCCTCCTCGTGCTACGCGTGGTGCTTCTCCACCGTCCGTGCGGCTGCCGCGTGGGACCAGTGACCAGCCGTGGCGCTTTTTGTGTGTCTGTAGACGGTGATGGAAGCTTTGGAAGGTGGAGGCGTGGAGCATCTGTATTGGACTATTGGTCGTGAGTCCGCCAAACATCGCCAAAAGCCCGAGCCCAACGCACAATCTCGTAGGCAGCGATGGACCAGACCAAACTTGAAGAGAGGCCTGAAGAAAAATAAAACTTTTTATATGTATGAAAAAAATTGTGAGTGACTTTTAAACATGACTATGTCTCAAATTAGAAGGAAGAGAGAGAGAGAGAGAGAGAAAGATACATAAGTAGCACAAAACCTTTTTTTTTCACTAACATTCTTATGTCTTCAAATTCTTACTATGTCCGTTTCAAATTATAACACTCTAGCTATTTCAACTTTTTCTCGAATTATAAAACCTTCTTTTTTCTTTATACATCTCTCTCTTTGTTGCTCTAATGTCATCGCTTAAAAAACTATCGTTATACATTTTCTTTGAGGACCCTGTTTTCCGGACTATACACAGCAGAGAGTTTATGCTCACCTATGGCCCCACTTGCAGCCACACAGACAGCCCACCACTCCACTTGGCCGCACGACTTTGGAGTTCGAATCGGTCAAAACACTGGGCCACGGTTGGGCCACGCCCCACGCAAATGCGGAGCACACGACGAAGCGAACTCGCCCCGCATAAATATCGCCCCTACCTCACCTGGCGCCGCCGCCACCGCATCTGCAAACCGCAGCAGCTTCGCCTCCCAGCGCAGCCGCCGAAAACCCTAATCTAGCAGACCTCCCGCTCCTCCCCTCCCGCTGCCGCGAGCGATCGAGAGTGAGAGCCATGGCGCCGAACAAGGGCGAGGGGCCGGCCATCGGCATCGACCTCGGCACGACGTACTCGTGCGTCGGCGTGTGGCAGCACGACCGCGTTGAGATCATCGCTAACGACCAAGGGAACCGGACTACGCCCTCCTACGTCGCCTTCACTGACTCGGAGCGGCTCATCGGCGATGCCGCGAAGAACCAGGTCGCCATGAACCCCATCAACACTGTCTTCGGTAAGCACATCCTCCGCATTGCTCTGTTTCTAATGCG
Organism: Eragrostis nindensis; assembly: GCA_012490785.1. Classification (NCBI taxonomy): domain Eukaryota; kingdom Viridiplantae; phylum Streptophyta; class Magnoliopsida; order Poales; family Poaceae; genus Eragrostis; species Eragrostis nindensis. The sequence continues at coordinate 41,185 of JAAXCT010001313.1, forward strand.
ATTCAATTGATTCGGGTGGATATATCTGTCCCTACTTGCGTCGCGTGATGTTTTCAGTATGATAGATCTGTACGAACTTTTCGATCTAGGGTTCGCTGTTTTCATATTTTTAGAATTGGCACAGTGGAAGGTGAATTGTTCGGTGTGTAAACTATGTGCTGTTCATGTCCGCATAGATCCGATCTACAATGTATTGTTTTTAATCCGTACGCATGATGACATAGGCTCACATTTCTTTTTAGTTCCAACTAGGACATTTATTTGAAAAGAGAAATTGTATTAGGCTATTTTAGTTTACTGTGAGTGATTGGCCTTTCTGATAATTATAATTGCTGCGAGAGTTGTATATTTGAATATTTTAATCCTATTTACATTTATCTGAATCATCGTGTAGCATGCACAGTTATGTTTACCGCTCTTAAACATTCAAAAATGGTAGATATTTTATTAGCGTAATAACAAATCAGTTCAGTTAAGAAACTGCTGATGGAGGAGTTTCACTTGTCCACCTTGTTCTGTTTGTGTTGATGTATGCAAAAATTGGTCACCGGTTACCATGCAATTTATTTTAGTTGAATGTTATATGCAAATCAGTGTCTGCATCTGCTCTTAGTGTGGATTGTTTAAACAGCATTACATCTTTGCTGGTCTAGTGCTTTCTGAATCACCCTTAGCCCCTAGGTAGTGGCAAATATTATTAAGAATTATGTGCAGTGAACATATCTGTAATTGCTGAGTTAATTGAATTATTTTCTTTCGGTGCCTATGTTGTGTTTGCTGTGCTGTTGCACGTCGTTGTTAGCAACTATTCAGCCTGTGTGTTAGAAGCGTTTTATTTTATTTTTTATGCACTTTAATTGGACTTTTGTCTTTTTTATATGGTAATGTTTGGATCATATATTGATTTTTCAGTTGGCACTGCTTAATCAGAACTGCAGTATGATTTAATTGTCGTTTTTTATATGCTTTTGTCTGGATACTTTGTATTGCTCTGTGATTTTGTTATTTTCTTATAGATGTTGCAAACACAAAGTCATTGCGCCACTTGTTCTGATCAACATGTAGGTATTGAGCTATGAATTTTTTATCCTTGGTACATAAGTTGCACTTGGGTGCCCTACTCAAAGTTCTTTGGCAGCAACTAATACACAACATATCCCCGTTGTCACCAAAGGTGTAGTTTGCTCCCTGCAATGCAAATAGTGTTAGATTGCCACCTAAATGTCACTGTTCATGATAATACATTATATTTTTATAAAATACAATTCGAGCAGTTTTGATACATGGATCTTTATCTCGACTCTGTATGTTGTAGTATCGCCTCTAAGCTGAATTGCTGAAGGTCACTTTCAAATAATAGTTCTAACAATATTTCTGTCTATGGGAATCTGCAGATGCTAAGCGTCTTATTGGCAGAAGGTTTTCTGATGCTTCTGTCCAGAGTGATATCAAGATGTGGCCATACAAGGTTATACCTGGCCCAGCAGACAAGCCTATGATTGTAGTGCAGTACAAGGGTGAGGAGAAGCAGTTTTCCGCTGAAGAAATTTCGTCCATGGTTCTTATCAAGATGCGTGAGATCGCGGAAGCTTACCTCGGATCAACTGTGAAGAATGCTGTTGTGACTGTTCCTGCTTACTTCAATGATTCACAGAGGCAGGCAACCAAGGATGCCGGCGTTATTGCTGGTCTCAATGTCATGCGCATCATCAATGAGCCTACTGCTGCTGCTATCGCATATGGTCTTGACAAGAAGGCTACTAGTGTTGGTGAGAAGAATGTGCTTATTTTCGACCTTGGTGGTGGCACTTTTGATGTCTCTCTACTTACCATTGAGGAGGGTATCTTTGAGGTGAAAGCCACTGCTGGTGACACCACCTTGGTGGGGAGGACTTTGATAACCGCTTGGTGAACCACTTTGTCCAGGAGTTTAAGCGGAAGAACAAGAAGGATATCAGTGGGAACCCCCGGTCTCTGAGAAGACTTAGGACTGCATGTGAGAGGGCTAAGAGGACCCTTTCTTCCACTGCACAGACAACTATTGAAATTGACTCCCTTTTTGAGGGTGTTGATTTCTATACCACCATCACCAGAGCCAGGTTTGAGGAGCTTAACATGGACCTCTTCAGGAAGTGCATGGAGCCAGTGGAGAAGTGCCTTAGGGATGCCAAGATGGATAAGAGCAGTGTTGATGATGTTGTCCTTGTTGGTGGTTCAACTAGAATTCCCAAGGTTCAGCAGCTGCTGCAGGACTTTTTCAACGGGAAGGAGCTTTGCAAGAGCATTAATCCTGATGAGGCTGTTGCATATGGTGCTGCTGTCCAGGCTGCTATCCTTAGCGGCGAGGGTAACGAGAAGGTGCAGGACCTTCTCCTCCTTGATGTGACCCCACTGTCTCTTGGTCTTGAGACTGCCGGGGGAGTCATGACTGTGCTTATTCCAAGGAACACCACTATTCCAACCAAGAAGGAGCAGGTCTTCTCGACATATTCTGACAACCAGCCTGGTGTGTTGATCCAGGTTTATGAGGGTGAGAGGACCCGGACCAGGGACAACAATCTCCTTGGGAAGTTTGAGCTCTCTGGAATTCCCCCTGCTCCTAGGGGTGTCCCTCAGATCACTGTCTGCTTTGACATTGATGCCAATGGTATCCTGAATGTCTCTGCGGAAGACAAGACCACTGGCCAAAAGAACAAGATCACCATCAGTAATGACAAGGGAAGGCTGAGCAAGGAGGACATTGAGAAGATGGTCCAGGATGCGGAGAAGTACAAGTCCGAGGATGAGGAGCACAAGAAGAAGGTTGAGGCCAAGAACTCCCTGGAGAACTATGCCTACAACATGAGGAACACCATCCAGGACGAGAAGATTGCATCCAAGCTTCCTTCAGAGGACAAGAAGAAGATTGAAGATGCTGTCGAGCAGGCCATCCAGTGGCTGGACAACAACCAGCTTGCTGAGGTTGATGAGTTTGAAGACAAGATGAAGGAGCTTGAAGGCCTTTGCAACCCCATCATTGCCAAAATGTACCAGGGCGCTGGTGCTGACATGGCTGGCGGTGGAATGGATGATGATGCTCCACCGGCTGCTGGTGGTGCTGGCCCCAAGATTGAGGAAGTAGACTAAACTATACGCACCATCATCTTTATTCGGAGTAAAGACCATACGTCTTTTGTTTCGAGTCGGCCCAAGTGCAAATCAATACCACTTGGGCTTATAATTAGCCGTACGTTGGTTGTTATGCTTGCGTTATGAACAATGATGTCTTTAGTTTACGTTACATTCACCTAATGCTTTGGGGCATTCCGAAGTAATGATTCAGTATTCTTAAGTATCCTTCTGTGGTCTCTCTGCTTAGCGATGCTCTTTTTTGACTTGTCTTACGGAAGTATTGAGGATTACTGCCTGCTGCTACTTATGTGCTCCTTCTGTAACCTTAATCTGCTGAAGAATTTCTGTTTCCGCAGCGTTTACTCTTACTCAACCAAAATAATCTCTGCTGAAACTGGGAATGAGAATGTCGTGTTGCCTGATTCATTTTGGATTGGTGCAGTCCAGAATGATTCGGGCAATGGTGCTGTTGCGGGATGGAAGCACACCTGCACATAACGGATCGGGGCTGGACTTCCACATGCTGTTGCGGTGATGCGCACCATCACTCCATCAGGTACGATGAAAAGCGACGTTCTTTCACTACTTGCACTGGATTGGTCTTGCTTGCGGACGTTCTTCACTGCCTGCACTAGATATTAGTCTTTTGCTCGATTCACATCGCTACAATGATTGGCGTTGCATGTATGCTCATCACGTCAATCGCACATCGATCTGGCTGGAACAAGGTGCCCGCCTGTGGATGTATCCATCATGCATGTGTTGTTTGTCCGGGTAACTATATACTATTTAACTAATCTCGGAAGAACCTGGCCATGTCGGATGAAGAATACGGAAAGTCACATGAAATGGGGATCGATCTCTCTTGGGTCCCTTTGAAATTCCTCTTTGGCTTTAATCTGTCTGGATCGTCATCAGCCATAATAATGCAGGGCGAAAGCGGCGCTCCGCTGGCCCCACCGACGCGGCTAAGCAAAGCGCTCAAATCATTTTCGCCGCTTTAATCATCTGGCGTCGTCCTATGCACCACACTACCTTCCTGCAGCTGATCGATCAGCCGCGTCGGTCGCATGCACCACACATCATTTGCCTCATATGCTGGTGCGTACGTACCAGTGGCAGCAGCAGCTGCCACTGCATGCATGCCAGTGTTCCTTCATCTCCTACATGCTGCTGCCGAGCACCTGCTTGTGCAGGCATGGTGAAAAGAGAGAGGGGAGTAAAGCGAGCTGAGCCCTGAGCGCTCATCACTTTGGTTTCTCCCCCGGTGTTCGTGGGTTGTGCTTTCTACCGGCAGCTGGGAGACCCGGCTCTGACGGCTGATAGGGGCGAATTATTGTATCCCAAAGAAGTAGGCCAGGCCGGCGCTACCGAGCTCGATCGGTATATGTATTCGGGCGTTTTAACAATTAGGCTTACTACATGACACGCCATGGGCAAGCTTTCTGCTTCTTCTGTCATTCCGGTGGCCCATGCATGCCGCGCTGCTAATCTGTTTGCCGTGGTTACAGTGGATCGATGATAAGGTGAATAGTTTTTGGGTTTTGCTTGCTAGATTGACTTGTCTTCTCTCAGGCCCTCAGCTTTTGCACAGGCTGCTTGCATACGTGCCGCTGCATTGCTACTCCTTCGCTTGTCTAGGCCGGCTCTATTATTATTACGATGTGGGATTGACTTTATTTGTAGGTTATACTGTAGAAGTTATATAGTCTACTGGTAACTGATCAACTAGCATGCACCACTAACCAACCTAGTACTGGATTGTACCCTCCCGCCATTCCAAAGTTCCGTTCTGGTGATGCTACATGCCTATATATATGATCTCTTCGTCCCAAAGGAAACGCAGTGAGTTCCGGCGTCAGACCATTACGAGCTTCAGGTGGAAGTGACTTGTAGTAGTGCACATACAATCTTCAGTACGAGCAAAAGCGGAGCAGAATCTTGACTGATAAAGTTACGCACCTCAAAGTTGGATAATGAAGCATACATAGCCCGTGTAGTCATGTTCTTGCCTGATATAAAATCATGCCACGATCCCCAACCAGTTACTATATGCTGATCTCGCCATCTCATTAATTTGACACTAAAGATTAAGCTCTAAAACCTTGTATAATATAATGCATATTAGTATTGTTACAATGCATGCGTGAGCAAGCAATGCTTCAGGTGAAATGAAGATTCTAAAATCACATTGCTATATGCAAATTAAACGTCCACATAGCATTAACTGTCGCGTGATGATAGTGGTAACTTCTCGTCAGGATCCTCATTTGCAGCCATCTATAACCGAAGCCGGAATGCAGTGCATGCCTAAGTACCATTCTATTGCAATCTGCATTATCCTGTCTCTACGACCACGGCCTGATACTCTGAATATCTGAAGGAGCTGAGGTCATCAATATACATGTAAGTAACTACAACTACAGCTTCCCGTTTTCTTGTGTCTTCTGGAGGTACGTGTTGTCTTACCAGTCCCCACGAATGTGTCCATCGATAAATGCAAAGGGTGCACTTCTTAGATCCTACTACACTCACTGACTACATCTACCTATTATCTTCTGTCTAAAATCTCCAATCAGCCAGACAAGGAAAAGTTGGGGCCGGTTTATGTTTATTTAACTGATAGCTAGCAAGATAGTCAATTAGCTAGGGAGAATCATGATCTAATTATGAAAGAGGTGTGCAATCCCTTGTTCGAAGAAAAAATAGTTTTAACACAAAGGGGTGGGAGAATATTTGAATGAAAGATTATGCCAGTTTAATTATTTAATTATATGTCTGATCGCAAAAAAAAAATTAATTGCATGTCATGCATTTGGATGCAACTTTGTTGATTTCTAGTTATCCAAGCACTCGAATAGAATAAGAACACTGTGATCTGTACAGATCTTGCACAATATAATTCCATTGTGTAAAGCTTTATGATATTCAAATGACATTTTTGGACTTAAACTCGTTCAAAGAATAGAAAAGCTGCCCAGCTCGCAGCATAGGTCTGCTAGAGGCTCCCCAAGCTATCAATGTACTGAAACTTCCCAGTACATGCAAATTGAGAGCTATAGTAGGTTTGCTAGCAGTACATACATATGGACAGACGTGTCCAGCTACAGGAGATTGAAAGGACTGGGGTTGGATGCTTGAATCAATAACCATGTACCCTGAGACACTATTCCATGTGCAAGAGGGAAAAAAAATTCTATCTCCTCTTTCCACCTCTACCATCAGCTGATCTGTGCATAGCACGAAGACCAGTGTGAGACGTACTTTATTGCTTTCTTTATCCCTATGTACTTAAAGTTACCTACTCACATATATACGAGAGTACTGTCTAGCTATACTTGTTAACCATGCATGGCTGGAGAGAAAAAGATCTAGATAGAGGGAGAACAGGAATTCTACACAACCACTAGCCAAGAGTCCAAGACTATGCCTAGCGGCACGGACAACTTTACTGATTGATCTCTCTTCATGAATATGGACATAAAGTTGCACCTGCGCATACACTAGAATGACCTCCTAGACAACTATTGCTCGATCATGTTGGTAACCACTAGCTGCTAGCCCTCCTCCACATGTACTGTTTAACCCCTCTAGACATTCAACCAGCAAAGAACACATCAGCAAGCCAACTGCCTTGGCAGTGCAAGGCTGGTTCCAAATATACAACAACAGCGATAAGCACCTCCCTGCACCTAGGGTTTCCAGCTTTCCTCACGCATAAAACCCCCTTCGTTCTCTCATGATCTCACATCTCTAGCTGTCTACAATACATGCGTCTCACACATCCTTACTTGCTAAGCAAAGGAACACTGCTCTCCTCTTCGTTGCTCTTCCATATGTTTCACATCCGATATATATAATGGAAGCCCTCCACTAAGACAAAAAAATTATAAAGGGAGAACAAACGCCATTCTTCTTTTATTCCTCTCGCTTTCACTCTCCCTCCCACATCTCTTTCGCCCCCGCTGGCTTTCTCCTCATCTTCCTCTCCTTGCTTCTCTCTTCTTCTCAGGTTCTTCATTCATTCCACAGCACAGAGATAGCTAGTGGATGTTATTCTCCACCGCCGCCTTTATCGATCGACCCGCTTCCCCATCCTTGCATGATCCCCTAAAGCACATATATACCCTTATCTCACAAAGAAGAGAGGAGGAACAAACAAACCAGAAAAGAAGCTCCCAAGTAGGAAAAGATCAAAAGAAATCAATTCTATACCATGGTCTTTTCTTCGGTTCCCGTCTATCTTGATCCACCCAATTGGAACCAGCAGCAGCAGCAGGTAACAATTTCTCCCTTCTTCCGCCCGAAATCGCTTCTTTTGCTTTTCTATCTTTGGTGCCATGGCAGGATAGCTTCTTCCTGAAAAAAGCAAAACGGAAATGGAGAGGAAATATTCCTACGCTCTTTTGCGAAATCTCTCGTTGAATATACCATCTCCTTTCGTTTTGCGATATCAATTTCTCACCTTTCTCTCTTTAATTGGTGTCTGTTTGATTTGGAATGACGCTGCTTTCAGCAACAACAAGCTCACCATGGCCAGCTCCCAAGTGGCGGCGGTGGCGTGGAGCCGCACCACCACCAGCAACACCAGCTGCCGCCGGTGCCTCCTCCAGGGTCTCTCATGGCTCCTCGCCCTGATATGGCAATGGTGGGTGCTGCAACCGGCGGCACAGGCGGGGGCGGCGGCGGCCCGACTGGAGGCTCGGCTGTGCGGCCGGGGTCCATGACGGAGCGGGCAAGGCTGGCCAAGATCCCGCAGCCGGAGCCGGGGCTCAAGTGCCCGCGCTGCGAGTCCACGAACACCAAGTTTTGCTACTTCAACAACTACTCGCTCTCGCAGCCGCGACACTTCTGCAAGACGTGCCGCCGCTACTGGACGCGCGGCGGCGCGCTCCGGAACGTCCCCGTCGGCGGCGGCTGCCGCCGCAACAAACGCAGCAAATCCTCCAAGTCAAACTCCTCGTCGGCGGCCTCCGCTTCCGCCGCGGGCGGGACGTCTTCGTCCACCTCGTCCACTGCCACCGGCGGCAGCAGCGCGGCCGGCGCCACGGCCGCCATCATGCCGCCGCAGGCGCAGCTGCCGTTCCTGGCCTCGTTGCACCAGTTTGGCGGCGACCACTACAGCACTGGTGCATCAAGGCTAGGGTTTCCCGGGCTGAGCTCGCTTGATCCCGTGGACTACCAGCTCGGAGGTGGCGTCGGCGCCGGCGCCGGCATGGGTCTAGAGCACTGGCGCTTAACGCAGATACAGCAATTCCCCTTCTTAAGCCGTCCCGACGGCGTGCCACCACCAATGTCTGGCATTTACCCTTTCGACGCTGAAGGAGGCGGCGACGCTGCCGGTTTCGCCGGGCAGATGCTGGCCGGCTCCAAAGTTCCCGGCTCCTCTGGGCTGATCACGCAGCTGGCATCGGTGAAGATGGAGGACAACCCACCGTCCGCGGCGATGACGAACTCGCCGAGAGAGTTCCTGGGTCTCTCCGGCAGCCTCCAATTCTGGAGTGGCGGCAACGGTGCAGGTGGCAACAGCAACAATGGAGGCAGTGCCAATGGCGGCAGCGGCGGTGGCGCTATTGCCCCAGGAAGCAACTGGGTGGACCTGTCAGGATTCAACCCGTCGTCCTCGGGGAACATACTGTGATCGATGATGCACTCATGCACCCTTCATGCGATGGTCGCTGCAACAAAACAAAGCAGGTAGCCTATCTGTACAAGCCCTGAAGCTTAATTTTAGTCATGGCTTCTGAGAAAGATCGGAACAAAGGAGTTGTGGTGCAAGATCATAGGGCTGGAATAGTTATCGGCGATCGATCCAGCTGGTTAACTGCTATCTAGAGTTGGTAGATGAAATTAGTTCTTGTCATTGAGTTTTCACTATTGCGGTCGTTCTACTTCTATCTTATATTCTTATTGGTGGATCACTGCAGCTGCTCCTGTACTGCATTTCTATATTGTTGTCCATTTCAAGTCTATTTTGTAAACTTGTAGTGCATGCATGTTACTAGGTCTACGATCTTGGTGCAATGTGTTTGGTGCAAGGTGATAAATATATATATTTCATTCTACGGGAATACTTATCTGCCGAAGATACTTGATCAACTTTGTTTCTACTTGGTGAAATTGTTCATGCAATGGCTATATATACTTGTTACATGTATATAATGATCCTACGTATCCTCAATGTTGTATCATAGTAGCAATGCAATTCATCTATGCTAGCGGAAAATATAAATGAGGTGCCTACATCATGAAAGTGTGTATCTATACGAGGGAACACAAATCTATCCATCATGGTGCATTCGATTGCATCTATCATTTGGAAATGCAAAATGTCGTGATCCGTGCATGGTGCATGACAAGTTCAGATTTAATTTTTCATGTAAGCAGCTTCGAAACAGGAAACTGGTGAGTGACTGCAAAGAAAATAGGGAGTGGGATTCTCATGCATTGATAAGTGGGTCAGCATGCAAGCACTTCTCTCAAACTATATTATTGTAAACGGTTACACCTGGTTTAGCAAATTAGGCAAGTAATGAAACATGAGAGTCTCAATGGAAGGTCTAAACTAGTAGTTCCGCCTCTCCTCTTTTGAGAGATCACATTTTCGATGACACAAACATGCGTAGGCAGTACAAGCGACCCAGTTCTCAATGCATGGTCCTCCTCTCAGGAACGCTGTTGGTTTCTAGGTTTCCAAGCACCAATCTCCATTCAAAGCCTTTTCCCTGCCATTGCAATCATAGCATGTCCCCACGGTGCAGGCAGAGAGGCATTTATTCATGTGCATGCAATCCAAGGAATGAAGGGCAGTGCAGGGAATGGCTAGCGATCTCCTTAGTTGTGCTCAAAGAATTTGTTCCCATGTTTCTTTTGGTCCTTTCGTCATCTTTACCTTTAGCCAGCTTCATCAGTTTCGAGGAGTCATTGCGTCAGTAACTTTGCATTTCTAGAGGTTTGAAGCCAACCATTGACTGGCACCATGCGTGAAAGTGTGCATCCCTGCAGAACTGCAGGTTGCCCGCATCTTTTATTCTCGAAATATTTTGCAAGAATTAGCATGTGTGCATCCTCCAAATTTCACCTGTCATGAATATGAATCATAGTAATTCTACGAGAGTGCGATAACTCTATACGTACACTACTGAATATCAAGTCGATCGGCTACCTCCGCCAATATGACTTGCATTGAGTTCACGGTGGTCTGTTTGGTAGTAGTATTTGGTTCCTACAAGCTGAATATAACAGTGTTAATTCTACCGATCTTTAGCTGCTGACCTGTATGTCATCTTGATTCCGAGGCGACAAGCTAGTGCTGCTAGTTGATCTTGTTCAGATAGACCGTACCTGAATTGCAGTAGTCAAGAGAGGAGACGGACACAAGAGTACCTAATAACCTGATCGAATTACAAGTATTGCGAAACTAACGTTGTACTGTGCTCTGCACGAGGACACTCCCTCTAAAGTATCACAATTATTGTCGTTTTAAAGTTGTCCTAAATCCAACTTTTAAACTTTGGCAGCAAATAATTTTTATGCGTTAAGTTTAAAAATGTAAAAAATGACATGAGTAGATTCGTATTGAAATATAATTTCATAAAAGTACATTTCAATTATATTATATAAATATTTTATATTAAAAAACTATTAGTCAAAGTTATATTTTGAAAACTCTGTCAATGTCTAAAACGACAACAATTTTGATACTGAAGGGAGTACATGCGCTAAGGGACCACCAGGTACTGACCCTAGCCGGAGGCATCACTACATCTGCACGAGTAAATATAAGTATCCTATATGGAACGCTATGCTTGCATTTTACGTGTGCCATGTGTGAGAGAGCATATAACACTGTAGGAGACGCAGCAGGGAATTCGATCATTCGGTGCGTATAAAATGTTCACCCTCCAATAAAATGGTTCATAACTGCAGGACGCCGAGACTCGCTTGCTTATAGTAGCATCAGGTGAGAGTTACTCCAACATTTCACATGCACAGTAGTAGATATCTATTCTATTTACAAAAAGGAAATTGAGGTGATCGACGATCTTTTTAGGATTGTGATTCAAGTCCATCCATGGACGATTGAGTTTTATTAATTTTCAGTGTGAGATCGAGAACCGATTTGCAATCGACACACGAAAAACTTTCTTTTACATACGCGTTGCTCACTGCACCAAACAGTGCAAGAAACTTCAAACATGAAATGTGGAAAACTAAAGTGTTTGTCTGTTTGCAAGCATATATAGGAGCAATCTGATTAGTAGGAGAAACACGATAGCGAGCTACGAGTAGCTAGAAGACGGACTGCACAGTGAGTAAAAGCGAAGCTAGTGCATGCATGGTTAGCTATGGAAGAAAAAACCGCCCTAAGTAATGGACAATTGCGTCTGCCTGCTGCTACAGCAACTGCCACTGCTGCATGCTGGGTGCAAGTGCAAGCAGCTTCTCTAAACTTCAGCGCACGTCTCTCTCTCCCAGCTCTCTCGTTTGTTTACCTGTCGCTATCTGAGGGAATCTAAATTTTCGTCTGCTTTCGCGTAGTCCAATGCAGTCTCCGGCCCCTCTTGGAGAGGGAATAAAGGCAGCAGCCCTTACCCTGACCCCATGTGTTTTATTTGTATAGATTTCATCAAATCAATTAGAAACTCATGCCTCAGATGCAGATGAATTTGTGCAGTCCTGTTCATCACTGACTTTCCTTCAACTAATTGAATCAAAGGGTTATCAAGTAAACAAAAATGAATTTAGGTTGTGGAGTCGAATTTTTGGCAGGGTCTTGTAGCTAACCATAGAGCGAGATCAGACTAGCTAGTTACCATGTGTTGGCAACTGTATGCGGCTGTTGGATTGCCATGTCAACCAAAACAGTTGTCGATGAATGGTGATCTGACCCTTTCTTAGGATTGAAGATGAAAGTTTGACAACTTATAGAAATACGATCAAAGTTTGACGACTTGAGTTTCAGGTGTACCTTTTCAACATGAATATCGGCCAAATTTTAAGAAATAATAGTACTGTAAGAAGTTTTATAATTTTGAATTCTTCTACGAATAGAAAATTGGATGTAAGGAAACGTTAAGGCCTTTCTAGCTCCAGCATACCTAAGTTTCCATTTTCTAAAAGAAAGTGTCCCTTTGTATTGTGTGTATATCGCTTTCTCATAGATCCGGATTGAGTGTTGAGGTGAATGGAATGAGAATGACCTCTCTAGCTTTCCTCTCGCATGTGCAGTAATACTGACATTTCTTGGGAGATAAATTCCCACCGGTGTGCATGGGCGTGGGTCTTTGATTGCTCAAGTCGATATATCAGCCGTCGGGACTACACAAGGAGCAGCGTCCGAGCACGAGCTGGTAGCAGAATGCGAGAAAGAGAGAGAGAGAGAGTGTGGCAGCCCAGGACAGGGCTGGTCGGGGGAATCAGATTCCTGTCAGATCGACGGTACTACAAATCACACGCACAGGGAGGGATCACGAAACGGCAGCTTTAGCTTTAAAACCTTTCTCTCTTTGGGGTCCTACATAGCTGATGGCTCCCTACGGCATGCCGGTGTATCAGTGTATCTTATATAATCACGGTAATTTATATGCTCAGCATGTTAGGATACTTTTATCTTATGCTCTCTGGGCTCCAATCCAGTAAAAGATTCATGGTAAAGTACCATGCCAATAGTAGTTTTTACGTACTCCTACTACAATTGTGTGTGTAGAGAGAGAGAGAGAGAGAGAGAGAGAGAGGTTGTGGTTGGCCTCACGTTGCGTCACATGAGAACAATCATGGATTGCATGCATGGACCAGTAAGACTGCCAATTAACTGGCGTCTCACCCAACCCATGCGCGATGCATGCAATATTAATTACTACCCTGAAAGCGTATTGTATACCACAGCAGTACGTAGTATGGTGTGGTGAGCGTATGCTTATGTAGTTTGATCGGGGGAAGATGCCAAGCAGTGCATGTTCCAAATTGTATGTTAGTAATAATTTGTGGCATATCGACGCAGAGATCCCAATGCATTCCCAAGAATCTGATGCTCTTTTGGACTTTTTCGTGTAACCTTAGCGACGAGAGTAAGATCGAGCTACTTTGAAAGCACGAGCTTGGGCTTTTGCAGTAGTTTCATTCTCTCACCACCACAATCTATCTACACCTTTTGCAATCGTCTATCTCACCACCACAATATATATATGTCATTGGTGTCCTAAATATATTATATGTTAAAAGATTGCAACTTTACAGTTACTGCGTATATACTACCTGCGGATGGATTCTGTATGAATAAAGTACTCTAAACGTGAAGTCTGTCATATGATAAGATCTAAACTAAGAGTACGTACTTCACATGATATTAACGTACTGCCGACTCACCGCATTCGAGGCAAAATGGTGGATCTGCTATCGTGCAAGATAATCGTGATTTAACATGTAACGTGAAGTTGAGACGGTTGTGTACCCTACGGTAACTCCTTCTCAACTTTATATGTTATTTATCTTTTATATATATATATATATATATATATATATATATATATATATATATATATATATATATATATATATATATATATATATATATATATATATATATATATATATATATATATATCGAGTCACACAACATTTTTGCACCAGATAGCTCTATTGATTGTTTATATATATATAAGTTGGATGGCTGAATCACCATGGGACAGCTCGTGTAAATATATATAGTATATTAATATTTTGCAAAGAAAAGAAGCCACCATGTTCACAAACAAAATTACCCAGTGCCATAATGAAAAGTTAGCCCAAAATACTCCAATATGTGCTTTTAAAATTCCCCGCCATTGTTTCTTTTTAAAAAATCACACACCATTACCATTACAAAAATTAGCCCAAATACCTATATATGTTTTTTTATATAAATTACCTATATTGTTGCCAATTATAAAAATATAGTGATAGAAAATATAGTGAAGAAAAAATAGTAGTGATAGAAAAAATAGTGATAATAACTCAACAATAAACTAATAGGCATCTAAGATAACACGACATTAGCTACAATTAGATTACTCATACTAGCTGCGCAAATGTGCGTGTAGTTTAAAGTAAGAGACATCTTGATATATAGTTTATATGCTTTTTTTCTAAGAGATGGTCATGGAACAATATGTGGGATCCATACATTTTGGTCTAGGTCAACTTATTAACAGACTAGCTAAATAGATAATTTATCATGAGTAATTAAGTTGTGCTAAAACATATCATGTCCAGGAATCGATTGATCATGCGTACCATTGCTCCCAACAGTACGAACATGACACAATCGGAAGAAGTGCAAACATCATATGTATCACGATTTCACAAAGTATATGTGGATCGATGCGCAGCATGAACGTGTGTGGTTGCAGGGCAACTAACGTCTCTATCAGCCCGGCCGGCGAGCTACTGCTGCCTGAATTGCTTTATAATTTCTTAGGGGCAACCAACAGGTCCAACACGACATGAATTGCCGGCCGGTCCCATTGTATGCAACGTGTTGTTGATCGGTAATCGATAATTAATCTGTTGCATGGGCCATGCAAGCATTGCATGCATGTACTACCCGCACAGTACGTAGCAGTCAGATTGGACGCACCATCGTTGTATTTAAACCTGAGTGGGTGCAGCTATCTTGTTTCTCTCCCTCTCTGTTTGTCTTTGTTTCTAAGTGTACGCGCTGACACACACGTACATATAGCGCATGCATGAATACTCCTACATGGCTCTTGTTATAGTACTACGTGTGGGCGGCCCCAGCTGAACCGGTACGCGGACAAACCAGCTAACGCCAATCAATCCAGGGGTACAAGAGACACGCATGCCCGTCATGCGCCCACGACGCAGGCTTTACCTGCAGCTTCGTCTATGTTACGCAGGTGTACTACTGGATTGGCGCCTTTCCTCTCTGTATATTCGATTCTGATGCGTCTCATGAATTCATGATAGGCTATTCATTGGCGTCGTCCAGGCATGCCTGCAGGTTGAAATCGAGCAAACAGTGTGTGAATATGCACCGAGGAGTAGTTTATGTTGTCAGACGATAAAGCTGCAGCCTAGCTACGCTTACATGACCGATGCATATTTCTCGTACTACCTACTCCTCCGTGCTGCCGTTATGCAATTGTTTGCAACGAGAGAGGAAGAAAGAAGGCGACACGTAAGGCGCGCGGCCGGCCGGACCGAATCCTTTGTGTAGTACTCGGCTGCCTCTCCACCACCCAACCGTTGGGCGTACATGCGCTTGGACATGTACAACTGCGTGCGCGCACGCACGCCCAGGCCCCGGGCGTCCAGCGCGCGACAGCCACGGGCCTTCGTATCACACACCAAATCAGATATAATCATCAGAAGCCATATGCCTGCGCCCATCTCGATCGGTCGTCCAAAACTCTAGACTGGCCGGCGCCGGAGCAGCAGGCCGGACAGTCGAGAACGTAGTCGTTTGTCCTGGCTCTCCGGGACTCTTGTGGCCAGGCGACTCGCTAACAAGCCATTGCATGATTCTTATTCCCCAGCAGCATGCAGATCAGTCATGTCGCGGCCGGCCGGTCGTCGTCGTCATCTCAGGCAACACGACTCGACGTACGCAGGTCACTCGGCATGTCATGCACGACGCTCGTGGCGCACGGCCGCGCGCGTCCATGGCTCCCTCCATGCGGGCGTGCGTGCCAACAACAACGTCGTACGTGCACGCGCACGGCCCAAGGGGGGCAGGAATTCCAAGCTCCCGATTTATCGACGTCGTTACGCAACTGTTGCATCGTTGATCAGCTGCGCGTCGTGTCCCGTCCATGCAGAGGCATGCAGGACCGCAGGGAGCGCGCGGACGCGATGGGGGTGGCGACGACGTGCGCAGCGGGAGTACGTACGCACGTACGGGAGGCGGGCCTGGCTAGCCTATCTTTGTCAATTCGCTTGCGGCTGCACGCATATGGACAACTGGATCTTCAGATCAATATGCTGATCAAGTAGTGGCGCAATTGAGATTTGAGAGAGCGTGCGATTGGGACCTTTTGTAGTGACAAGGTTAATTGGGCGTGCATGGCGGCAGTAAAAAAACACTTTGCATTTGGACCTTTTGTATCAAAAAGAAAAAATTCACAAACAAATTTCACCAAGTTAAAAAGCCATATTGATGATATCTAAAAAAAATAAATTATTTAAATAAAACTACTAGCTAGCTTGTCTACCAACAATAAAATAAAATCTAGTTCAATTTGAACTAAATTAGCTATTATAAACGTCATACATTTAAGAATAAGAAGCTAGTATTTGGCAACGCTCTCGCTAAATCTAATCGCGTCAAGCCATCGACAAATGGATGCTACGTCACTCCAAATCTGAACCGGTAGCTAGGAAACATTTCCAACGAACAGCGAAGGTCCCGTCGCGATCCGACACGAGATCCCCATCATGTTTCTCTCGCTCATGATGTGCCTTTCAGCCTCTCTTATCTCATCACCTTCTACAGTCTTTCTCAAGACAGCACATCTATGGCCCCTCCACCGCGATACCCCTTCCCGCCACCGTGACGTTGGTTGTGTCCCCGTTTGCCGCCACCACCAGCCCATATCTATAGCTCCCTTATATAGTTGGATATCAAAATTTAAGTCTCTTTTTTGTGTGTGTTTGGAAACAGATATTTCTAGCTAGCTCAAAGTTGTATGATCTTTATGTGTTCGAAATCCAAATATTCTCAAGCTGAAAGCTAGTACTAACTTTTACAGGTTCAACTTTGCGATTCCCAAATATTTGGATGTGTAAAAGTCCAATTTATTCTAGGTTCGAGTTGCTTTCGTGGTATAGAACTTCCTACACCATTTCTGTACGTGACAGACTTATCCTTGAATGATCCACAACAGTGCCACATCCAAAGTGTAGCTAGTGGAAAACATCGTACTTGGCTCTGATTCTAATGAGATTTCGATTAGATGCAGATCATTATCTGCATGCATGATAAGCTACTTCTTGTTATATAGAAATATAAACCGAGATAATGTGGAGATGCACTGGACGGATCGTGGATGTGGAGAATGTCTGTGTCTGCATGGTGCAGCCGATGATCGAAGGTAGAGGAGACGGATCGTGGATGTGGAGAATGTCTGTGTCTGCATGGTGCAGCCGATGATCGAAGGTAGAGGAGTTGCTTTATTATGCTGTTGGTTCGTGATGGTGGCGTGGCGCGGGATAAGCCAGCTGGCCCCGCTCCACTTTGCCGGCGTCCTGTCCCTGCCCCGGCGCGCCATCGATCGATTTGACCGTGGAATCTCTCTCGCTCTCTCTCGGACGGTCGGCGTCACATGCTTTGATGCATGGGCCGCTTTGTCGTGGACCGTCTTCCAGGAGGCGTCAAGGAGAAGCCTCCTCCGGCCGGCTGTCCTACCTTTGAGCCAGATTCGGATCGCCCCTGTCCGCCTCGATCCCCGTCCGCCACCACCCCCGCAGATAACGGGCGGGGGCAGCCCTCTCTCCTCTCTCTCTCTCTCTCTGTATCCGCATCACCTTTACCACTCTCTTTTTGGTGTCATCATGCGATGCAGCAAGCGCCGTCCTCATCATATATCGTCTCTCGTGGGGTCGCCGGAGCATGCATGTGGCGCTTCCTCCGCCTCGCGCCCCCCATCTGCAGGTGCCCCGCGCGCGCCGCCGCGCCACGACTATCTAAAGACTAGCGTACGATGCCAGCGACGCACGCAACTCAAGCAGCCGCAGTGAAAGTGACGTCGCGCGCAGTCGCGCTATCGTGCATGTCTGTCGTAGCTAGCTGCCGGTCCGGTCCGCGCCGCGCCGCGCCGTGCCGTGCCGCCCCATCGCGCCGATTCCGCGGCCAAAGCGCAACAGCAACCCGCGCGCACTAGAGAGGAGGGCACGCGCCAATGCAAGTTTCCATCGTCCCACGCCTTCCCCGTGCCGTCGCGCGCGCGGGTGTAGTTTTCGGTCGGCAGGATGACGATTTCTTATCGGCAGGGGCTAAGGCGGCGACGTTGCCGATGGCGAATGCATCGTCCCAGACCCCGGAACAGGGCCCGGCCGCGTGTACCCGGCCCGACGACTGGTTGGAATCTTTCCGCGCGGCGCGCGCGCGTACGCTCGAGCGGTCTGATCATGATCGGTCGGGACAGGCACGTACACCGAACGCGCGCCGCTCGCAACGCGCTGTCGCGCGTACGATCGGCGTCGTGGTCAGCCCGGCTGATCGATCGAGACGCTTGCTTGCATCCGTCACTCCACTACATCATCGCAGGATGATCCATGAACTCGATCGTGGCAGATGCGAGAGACTGATGGGACTGGGACGCCAAGGGCGCCACGACGGCGTACGTGGTGGTGGCAGAGAGTCTGGCCGACCGGGCGGTCGGCTGGTTGTAGCAGGCCGGACGCAGGACAGGATGGACGAGGCCAGTGTACCCTTTGGTTGGGCGCTTGCGACCCCTTCTTCTGCGCAGCACCTGCGAAAAGCTCCAAATACATGGAAGCCCGGCCCGTTCGTTTGGAACTGAGTATTTAGGGAAGGGAGGAATCGCACCTGCTGTTGCGTATCACATGATGTCCAGACTAATAAGTGACAGGAACTGACCTCTGAATTTTGGGAGCATTCTCTGATTTGTGAGGCTTGCTTTCAACTTCTGAACTGCAGAATGTACTGTTCCATCGCTCCATCAGGTCCGGACGATCAGCAGGCTGATTGACCAACGGGTTCCAGCTGAAAGCAAACGAAATCCATGCTGGTTTTGCAGGCTGAATGGAATACAGGCTAAATGCTCTGCTCCGGGTTTGTTTCGTTGTCTGAATGTTCAAAATGTGCTGCTGACTCGCATCGGTGGAAACATATCTGTGCAAAAGTAGAACTGGAATCCAACTCGACGGAACAGGACGCAAATGCCCTATCAATTGTACCTCACTGAACAATACTATTAAGCAGCCACTGCAGTTTCTCATTGATCGACCAGGACAAACAGCAATGGCAGACCCAGGTGTCATCTATCTGAAGCTGTCTAGTTTACACAGCCGGAGCACTTCTCAGCAAGCTCCAGACATGACCGAAATTCGTCAGTTATACTATAACTGTAATACTATACTAGTAAGTTCAGTCAAAATTCGCAAGCACGCCTAATTAACAACACAACTTGACCACTGCATAATAATTTCGTTGATTTAAATTTCTGCCAGCAACTTTAATGATACTAACATTTGGACCGTAATCATTTAGCTGTAACATTTGCTCAAAAAGCTACCCTGCTATGCTATCCGCTCATCCAGATCCTCCCATTAGACAGCACCTCTCTGGACAGTTGTGGACTAGTGACAGCCCCTCGCAAGGTCTTGGCGTGTGGCACCGGTGTTATTGTGACAGGTTGCTATATCCAGTTGATAACGACAGGAACTGCGTATTTGAGGTGATGTCAGGAACCAATACATCTCATTGATGTTACACACAACACATGACCTAAGCCTCCATTTGCGGTGAGACGTAGAAGAGTCGTTGTTAGGCAATCTTTTCGTGCCCTTCACTTATTTGTCCCAGACTCACTTTGATTGTTTATAATGATGTATTTAACTGCATGAGACTGCAATTCTATGTTATGGACTTATCGTTTGGTAGTTTGTTCTATGTAAAAAGATAAAATGCGTAACATTCTGAATATGGTACAACAACATGTATTTCATTTCTGATGAATACTGTACAGTCGCATATCACTGTATCCGGAACCGTAACATATATTTCATCTCTGAAGTCTAATCTAATGGCATCTATCAAAGAGATACATGGCAGACCTGGCATACGAGGCAAAGGGTCCAGTTCCAAATGTAGCTAAGAGGGAGAGACATCGTCGTGCATTTGGGCTGTTGTAAGTTGCAACCGAAGCGAGGAACAACTAATGACGACGGTCAATGGTTCTAAGCAGGGAATGAGATCCTCTACCTTTGTAAATAGTGACTTTGTATGTCTTTGAATCACTGACACTAAGCTTCCCCTACTGTATTTCATTCGTGCATTGCAACATTTGCTATTCTATCAACCATTCATATTTCTCAAAATACTCGAAAGAGATGACCTGCAAAGATTCTATGACACAAGAAAACCAAAAGAAGTGATCAATCTTACTGTTGAGCTTCCAACTAATAATTAACTAAGGTAATGCTATGCTTAATCAAGTGTTTATTTTACAATATTAGGTGACATAGGAACTATATCTATTTTAGCTTAGTTTCTCTGCAAAAATGAATATTTTTCTAAAACTAAAACAAACAAGCAACATGCACATAATTTAAATACTTTTTTTTTGCGAATTACACATAATTTAAATACGGCCCTTAATCATTTAGTCAAACAGAGAGGAGTGTGTCAAAGCTGCAATCAACTTTTGGAGCAACTTTTGGATGATTGTTTTGAGCGCCACAACATGATTTGACGCAAAAACCTTATCTGCGTCAACAAAAGCAAGTCCTCTTTAGAGCTTTGGTAGTATTAATTCCAATAATCCAAGAATGAAAAGTGTAAGCATACCTCATCTTCCTAAAATAATTGGTCATCTCCTCACGCTTCTTCTTAAATCTCTTGGGTATTCCAAGCTTTCTTTAGAGCACGTTTTTCCTTACAACCCTACAGAGGCTCAGTGATGCCCTTTTCATATGGCGCTAATCGCGATCCAGCAACTTCCCCTGATCATGAACCCAATGCAAAGGTTCATCTTGGAATCTTTTATAAATAGTAAAGAAACATTGTTATCATAATCTCCAAATTTATAGAGTTCCAGCCCATGGGCCGTGTCTCTATGGATCTAGCCAACATAAGTTGAATGAATATGTTGTGTTCTCTCTGTTGGACCATAATCCCCAAAACTCGGTCCATCTCAACAAAAAGAAATAAGAATAGTCCTAAACTCTTACTGTCACAAGAATTTAATCTCTTCCCAAAAAAAAAAAAGAATTTAACCTCGAAAACAGCTAAAACCTAAAAGAGCTTTGAGTGCATCTTACGACAAATGGCACCTCCAATTCTTTGTACCTTAAACAAGCATGGCTCCCCTCCCTTGCAACTGTATAAAAGGGTTTGCTTGGAAATGAATTCGTAACCACGCACTAAAATGGCGTTCAACGTCAGTGCGCACGGTGGGAGAAAATATAACGGAGAAATGACCCAGCAGGATGGGCTTTCTTTTCGCACTAGCAACCACTCGCCGGAAAAGTATGCATTTCTTACAGGAAAGCACCTGCTCCTGCTTTCTCTTGCTTAAGAATAGTGTTATCTATCGCAGGAAACAAACATTCGAATTGAAGATAGCTGTGTCTCACTCCCACAACTTGAGTGAAAACAAATATATGCTATTGGCCGTAGCCTATCCTTCTTTTTGTCTAGAAATATAGTTCAAGTAAAGCAATTCTTTGAAACCAAAAAAAATTGGTAATAATGGTAGTGCCATGCAAGTGGGAGTAGACTAGAAATGCAAGGCAATGACAATTATTGGTGAAGCAGCAATCAAGCTCGCCAGATCTTTGAATTTAAGGAAGTGCTGAATCCAAGGG
This sequence comes from Eragrostis nindensis, assembly GCA_012490785.1. NCBI lineage: Eukaryota > Viridiplantae > Streptophyta > Magnoliopsida > Poales > Poaceae > Eragrostis > Eragrostis nindensis. Next base: position 62,845 of record JAAXCT010001313.1, read on the forward strand.
ATAAAGTTAACTCCATGAGGCCTGATTGATTGTGAGTAGGGCATGCTAGAATCAGAGGTCAACTTAGGTTCATTCATGGCATAAAGCCATGGATAACCCATGGTTTACCAACAACAGATAAGGCCGGCAACCTGGCAGTTCAGTGCTCGCTGAAATGTTCAAAGCGGGGCAGCTTTGCTCTGGGGTCGTCAGTTATAAGGTCAACACTGCAAATGATTTCTGACCACCGAAACCTTTTTATTTTGGAAAAAAAAAATCTATTTCAGAATCATTGAAGTCCAACTTTGAATCAGTCTCTCATGCACATGTACTATTTACGTATGAACACAGAAGATCCCAAAAAAGTCAAAGAAAATTGACCAATTGGTCGCGATTTTAGTTATTAATAATTGAACAAAACCTCTTGTACACGCATATCTTTTACGGCACATCATCCTGGATCTCATCTTCATTCAGCTGGACGCGCTGAGATCCCCAAACCCATCCCAGTGCTTCGTTGATATTGTACAGCGCAACAGGGAAGAGTGGAGTAGCCGCAAGAACTGCTCATCCTGGCAAGAACCTCTCTATACGTTTCTTTCTCTAATCTAGTATGTCCTATTTACACACATGATCTCCATATCCTCCCCTCCAAAGATATTACAATTACGGATACATCATCGTGATATCGCCGACGGTCACCGTGCGGTATCTCTATCAATTCGTGGAAGTCCATGCCTGCAACCACAAAGAAATATGATAAACAGAATCAGTGACAACTAATTCAGATTGACCTTCCAGAAGTTCAAATGTTACTGCACAGGGACTTCTGAACACACAAGATTTGACTTCAGCATACCTGCTTTGTTTGCCGCCCGGAAAAGAACTTCTTCTACTAGATGTTGGGCAGGGTCGCCTTCAGGGGTTGTTGCAATGAACGTTTCTACCTGAGCAACCGCCTCCTCGTTGGTGAAATATTGGTAAAGTCCGTCTGAGGATAGTATCAAGAATCTATCCCTTGTGCTCAGTTTATGGTGAAAGAGCGAAGGATTGCATGTGATATATGGGGAGGACCCAACATAATCTATTCTGAACATCTCCAGCAGTGCATCATTCCATTTTGGCTGTAAAAAGTAGAGAAGATTGTGAGTGCAAGAAGGCAAACACGTGCTTGATATAAGTTGCGGCACATATGAAACTATCTCAATTAAGACATGCTAAAAAGCCAAGATTCAGACATGTTACTTTGGGCAACATAATCACATTTGAAAATTTTAGGTTGCTATAGCTAAACAAATGGATTCATCCCAAATTTTCTCCTTATGTCTCAAATCTGTTCCCAGAAATAGATTTACTCCCAGCATTGATTTACTAATTGATTACACGTAGATAGTTCTGCTAGATCCGACAACACTTCCACATGACAGAAGAAACGTGCCTTCCTTCAAAGCCACTCTACTCGCTAGCTTGCTGACCACATTTCAGAACTGCACAAAGCACATTCTCTGTACTTGGACAGAAGCAAAAGAAGTTTCATTTTCTCCGGGAGCAGCTTCTACTTTACTTTTCGGAACTGGCTAGTATACACATGGTGACTGAGAAACGGAAGTAATTTATTTCCGTTGAAAAGTTTGTCCAGGCTAGCATATGGGTTTAAGTCAACGTCAAGATAGATTGTTTCAATATAAGATGGTCATATTATGCGACGCAAGGAATTCAGAGTAATATGATCTTTTTCAAACTTTGGACTAATATGCCACATATTGCGTATTGCGTTCCTTTTTTGACCTTATTTAATCACGACCTTAATTATTTGTTGACCAAGAAAGCAGCAAAAGTGACATATTTTGCACCTGATACAATGAAATTAGACTTTCTCCCATCAATTTCAGATCTTCCTTAAGGTAAAAAGGTTCTACATAGCAAAGCTAATCCTTTTCTCATATTAATAGCTAGCTCATTTATATTTGGGGAAAAGGACATGATCAAACATAGCTAACCTGTTTCAAGAATCCAGCGCCGAACGCTCTAGTCACCTTTAGTGAACCCTTCACCCGGTCCTTGGAGATTGCGGACGGATCATCAGGATGCTCGTTTCGTATTCTGCACACTTCCTGCAGCCAGATACTACCAGTATCAGATCACTAAACAACAACAGTCAAATGACTCAATTACGGTTGATACAAACTGCAAACAATTAAATTACCTCTGGAACCGACGTGCTATGATCCGATGTAAGCTGCACAGCTGACAAGCATGGTGAGCAGTACCCCATCAATCCATCGAACGATCCTGTGCTGAGCTGCTCAAGATCAGCACTGTCCATTGTTCCCAAGACAGCACGGCTATCACCAACATTCATGAGGTACATGTCCTCTCCTTTCATGAGCATGGCGAGGACGCAAGAGCCCATGAGCGCCAGCTCGGGGAACTCGCCGACCATCTTGTCAGCGACGTCCAAGTAGGCCTCCTCTGTCTTGCGAAGCGCGCGTGCCAGCGCCTTGAGCACGGCGATGTGGTCGTTCTCGCTGGTGCTCCGAGGAGGCCACTGAGTCGGCGGCTTGAGGCTGGAGCAGTCGCGTTCCCACTCGCACTTCCACCGCCGTTGGTCATCGTCGGAGCCGCGCGGGGGCCTTGAGCGGCGGGCGCGGCGGCGGCGGGCGGACTGGTCCTGGTGATCCGAGGCCGTGGTGCTGGTCGGTTGGTCGGAGCGCTGGTCCTGCTCCTCCTCTTGCTCGTGCTGGTCCCAGAGAAGGCCGCGGAGCTCGGTGTGCACGGCGGCGTAGAGGTTGGAGACGAGGAAGTCGGTGGCGTCGGGGCCGTTGAAGCCGTCGTAGATACCGACGAACACCCAGCCCCTCTCCTCGGACACCACGATGTGGACGCGGTCCTCGCCGGCCTTCCCCTGCGCCCACTGCAGCCCGGCGGAATCCCCACCGCAGGCGGCCACGGCGGCGGCGGCGTCCGGCGACCCAAGATCCATCGAATCCTGAAACTTCTCGGCGCGCGCGAGGAGCGCGCGGGTGAAATTTCGCAGGCGGCGCCCCCCGTGGGAGAGGCTCCGGCGGAGCGCAGGCACGGCGCCTCCCATCCGTCCGGAGGTGGCGGCGCCGGGGAGAGGCCCGGACATGAGCGCGGCGTCGAGGGGGCCCGAGAGGAAACCTCGTTCGATGGGCCCGGATAGGAAGCCGCCCCCGGCGGGCGGGCAGATCGGGCCGGACTGGAACCTCGGGACCGGCTGCAGCGGCACAGCGGCGAACGACTCGGAGCTCTCGAACCCGGAGGAGGCGGCGGCCGCTGAGGACGCCGTGGACTCGTCGGGGAGCAGCAGCAGCACGGAGGTCGAGAGCGGCGTGGAGACGTTGGCGCTGAGCGCGGCGCCCGAGATGGCCCGGAACGTGGTCGCCTCCTCGGCCGCGGCGGCCGCCTTGGCGTCGGCGACCAGGTCGTCCGCGGAGAACGGGACGCCCATCAGGCCCTTATCCGGTCGGACGTAGCAGAAGGAGTGGCCCAGGCCCTCGTCGTAGGCCGGGTCGGAGGGCAGCGCGGCGGGTGCCACGTGGCGGCGGCGGCCCGCGGCGCCGCCGGCGCAGCAGAAGCAGGCGAGGGAGTTGCCCATGGCGGGAGCGGAGCGGAAGGGGGGAAGGGAAGAGAGGTGGGAGGATGGCGGAGGGTTGGGTGGTTATAATGGAGAGAGCATTAAGAGAGTTGACTTGAGGGAGGAGAGGAGAGGAGAGGAGAGGAGTGGGTGGGGTTGAAATGCCCGAATAATTTAAGCTGGTTTCCACCTCTAGGCGTTGACTCGTGTGGGCGTCCGAGCCCGCCAAGGCAACGCAGCCGCGGGGCCTGCGCGGTGGGCCCCGCCGCGCGTCTCGGTGCGGAAACCTGATGCAACCTTCTGCGTCCGGCGTCTGTGTGGCCGGCCGTGAGTCTGAACCGCACTGTCTTGCGACCCGGTGGTCCTGTGACCTGTCTGGTGGTGTCTACTCGGTTCGGTTGGAAAAAGGATCCTGATCTATTCCACTTTTTTTTTTCTTGCAAGGCGCCGTTTACATGACTACAAGAGGTCAACTTCATCAGCGCAGGCATCAGTGTAAACCAAGAGAAGCCATAGATAGATTTCAGATCCTTGAGTGCACCATGGCGATCTTTGGGTCAATTGTACAGGAGAAGGATTTAACGTTTTCTGTTCGGCAGTACCATCACCTCAGTGATCAACGCGATAAAACGGAATCGCACCGTCGGTCCGAAACCGCAGTCCAGAAACGGCGCCCCCGCGACGGTGTGCGCCGTTGCCGCGTACGTAACAGAGCCACGCGCCCGCCGTACCAGCGCCGAAACACGCACGAAACTAGCGCGACGTGGGCGGGCAGGTCGGGGAGGACTCTCGCCCACGTCCTGTGCCGAGGGAGCGCGCGGCCACGCCGTTTCGGTGAACCACCAATCGTCGGAGTGGTTGGACGTACGAGCAGAACCCTCGTTCACGTGGCTCCGCTCCGGCGCGTCCTGCTCCGCGCTACGCACGCACGCACGGTGACCGAATCGGCCGCGGCACGCTCAGCTCACCCACCTGCTCCACGCAGACCGGCCGCGGAGGTCAGCGGGACGGGTAGATCTTTTCCGTCACCAGCTGGTACGAAAACCTCACACTAGTGGAGGCTGGCGGCGTTTTAGGAAACGAGGCCCACAAGATGACAAGATCCGGTGTTTGTTTGAGCAGGTCAGAGCTCTCCGGTCGTACGCATGTGTGGCTGCAATTGCATCCATCGGAAAGTTGGGAAACTCGAAGGTGGCTAGCGACCTTGACTTTTCTCACTGAGCCAGCTAGCTCCCTCCACTCTTTGCGTGTGCTCTCGCCTCTCGGCAGCTCGAGTTCTCTTTCTTTCCGTTTTTAGGAGCGTGAATTATTAGCTTTCGGTAGTATAGTAGCGGAGTATCTGGAGCAGATTGCCAAGTGCGCATGCTCGTCTATCTGGAGCAGATTGCCAAGTGCGCATGCTCGTCTCACGGAACATCACTTGTGCTGCTGCTGCTACTACTACACTTGTGCAGTTCCGATCCGATTAGATTCCGCTTCTTTTTTCGTTTGGGTCTTCCTGCAACCCCCAACTTTCCGAGCCGCGGGCATCCGATCCAGGTCAGTCGTTTTGGCAGATGCGCTTGCACGCACCCGCACCCACACGTGACAAGCACCGCCCCTTCACTTTCACTTTCGGGATACTGGCGGGTCGGAACAAAAGGAATAAACCTGACCATATCCTTATCGACCCTCGGCCGTGTCTGTAGAAAAACGCTGGACTGCGTCTGTGCTTTTTTTCGAATTTATGTTCGTGACAGACACAGGAACCGTCCGGCGCAAACGACGGCTGCTGCGGTGACCACCGGCACCACAACGACGCGCTCACTCTGGTTCCCCGAGTCAAAGGGAAATGATGGAGCAAAACGAATGCGCGAGACGACTGCTCCTGATCATGTTGAGTGTGGTGCCCTGGCTGTTGTTTTGTGGAAAGACCTGTACACATGGTAGGAGCAGGGTTGAGCAGCGCAGCAGTGTCCGCGGGTGTGGCTCGTGTTCCTCCGCTTCGTGTGGTTTCCAAGCGGTGGCCGGCGGCGGCTAAACTGTCGCATTGAATTCTCCTCGTTGTAATAATCCAGTGTTGTGAGTACTACATCGTTGAAGAACATCACTGGTCGTACTCATCTATTTCTCTTTTCTGAATTTCAGGCTGTGTTCGTCATGTACATCATTATCCACTTCCTAAAGGAAATGTTCGTTGGACGAGGAGGAAAACACAATAGAGCTGAAGAAAGGCGCGGTTTATTGGACGGTAGTACTTCGACACCAACTCATCACTAGAATACGCATCAGAAAAAGAAGAATAGAAAAACATCACGAGAAAGAAGGGTGCGATTTTTTTACGCGTGTGATTGTGAGAACTAGATGTGTGCGCAGACGATAACCATAAAACAAATCCGGTGGTGCAGGTCCGACGCGGAGATTTGCAGAATCTTGGTCGTGGGGCAAGCACAGAGGCACACACACGTTCCGCCCTGCATCACGGGAAAGCAAGCGAGGCCGCAGCAGCAGAAACGGGCGGGGAAATGACGCACCTGCGCAGGCAATCTCCTCGCGCGCGCATGCATGTCTCAGAAAACCGCAAGAATCTCACGTTTTTGCGAGAGGACAGGCGGAACCGGATTCGATTCGGCGGCGACCTCGTTACAATGGCGATCGGAATCAATCGACCGATCTGACTCCACGGAGGTTTCGTCGATGTTAATGGCGATGCCCCGCGACGTACGGGACCCATGGCGACCTTTATCGTTGACCTGCAAATGACACACACACCTTGTACTAGTGGGGGACTGAGAATTGAGTATACTATGCAGGATGGACTTTTAGGTCACCTCCCTTTCCATCGCCATCATCACTGCAGCGCGGTGCACTGCTAGCCCAACAATCAACCAACTTCCCTGCTGAATGCAGCGAAAACAGGGGGCCGGATGATTGGCTTTGGCAACATGGCCATTCAAGGATGGTTCCGTTTCGGTTATCTCTTCCATGTCCTTTCCCTGTTTTATTTAGTTTAAGTCTGACCTGCTGAAAAGAGACTCTGGATCCACTTTTCCTTGTGTTTTCGTCTATCATGTTTGGAGTGACAACTGACAAGTAACACTACTACCAGTCAACTGGGAGATTGGTTACATTTGTTACTGTGACAGAGATAGCAAAGTTGTTAGGCAGGTAAGAAGGAAATTACAGATGCAGGATCGGTTAAAGGCACAACGTTTTTTATGCAGCAGCAGCATTTTGTATAAAATGTTCCTTGTCATGTTACTGGCAAGTGATAGAATAAAACCTAAGGCACTTTACAGGGCAGCAACTGAACCTAACATGTGCTGGATTGCGCCATTTCGGATGCATCACTGGTGCAAGCAGCAGTTAAGGGCCATGTGATTCAAGCAAAAGGCTACTATACGTGAATGAACCTTTTGATGCCATGTGGAGTGGGAGTGTACTTTGCTTGGCTCCCGGTCAAAGCTCAGATGTTGGGGGCCAACCAGGCCTACACTGCACCAAATCTTGGCATCTTATGCATTTCTCAACGGATTTAAGGCCTCATTTGCTTACGAATTTTGTCCTAGATTCACACGAAATGGGTTGTTTTCTGCAAATTTTCTATGGAGTCTTTGAGTGGATGACATACCATTTTCTTGAGTTGTGTGGAGTACAGAGTATTTATACCTGTATTAGGTTTGAACTTTAATGGAAAAGATAGAAAATGGTACCTTGCCAGTTATACCATGGCATCCCTTTGACTTTTATTACATCCTGGATATGTACAATAACGGCATCTTTTTTGGGGAAAAAACAACAACAATGGCATCATCAATAACAATAAATTTGAATCTGCTCACCAACTCCAAATGTATATACTCTTGGATTCTTGGCTTCCATATATCAGGTACTCCCACTTAACTATAAATCAAAGGATTAAAAGAGTACAGTACAGGGGCAAATAGTAACATATGCAGAGGCACTGCCACAAGTCAAGGCTCTAGTGTGCTGCCCTCTTAAATTATTCATAGTTGACGCCACACTAATTCAACTAATTAAGGCGTATATGTTTTGGTCTTCGGACTATAATTAAACAAAAGCTAAATCCTTACGTGAATGCTGGTACGCACCCACTATGTTTGTGTTTTCATGCATCATGCTAACATGGATTAGGTTGATCATCACGTTGGCACTCAAAATAAAATATGGATGAGCTGATTCAAAATTGGTTGCATTATTTTTTGGGTAAAAATAAAAGTCTACGTAGGCGTGCTTCCTACTGACTCAATAATATGAATCGCACTTATCATTAGTGAGATTGTAGTCAAATGCTTATGCACAGGGAATTAATACTGTTTCAGCAATGTCTGCTTCTATTTTATCCATTTTCATTAAATAGACATGGAGTATAACATGTGCCAACATTTTTTGAATAAATTATTAAGCATCGGTACTTGAATCATATACTACTAGTTTCTAACAATATATAGTTAAAAGGATAGAGGTCATTTAGCCTTCAATTAGGTCTCTGACATGGTAATTGATCAAAAGGAAATGTCGATAAATATGTTATTTCAAATAAAAAAATTATATTTTTTAAGGAATGCTTCATGATAATTTAGTAACATGAACTTTGTGTTAATAATCTTTTTTTTTTAAAAAAATACTGTAGATCATGCAGATAAACAAAACGAATTGAATACTTCCCAAGTTGTTGTGGCATGGAAAATCAATTAGTACTCATTGTTACAATACTCTTTAGGAATTAGCCAACATATTAGCCCTTCTGTTTGGAACAATTAAGGGCTAATCAGTGGCGGAGGACCCGGTATGGCAAGGTCTGGCGAGCGCCATACCTTGATTTGTCCACCGAATGCTCTGCTCTGGCCTGGCAGCATAGTCTGCTTGAGCTGGTCTAAGGTATGGAAAGAGATCATGCAATGAAAGCTGTAAATCAGTGGCATGTCGAGCGTTTCGCCACACCTTATTTATTTTTCGTTCTCCACCACTGGGGCTAATAATTAGCCCCGCGGATCCAAACAAGGCATAAATCTAGCGTCATTGAAATTGTGCAACCTCACTACCTTTTTTTGGTTCTTGTATGACTTTTGGAACCAGCATAAATGGACGAGCCACGAACTCTGGAGACTGGACCTCAACTCTCCTTATTTTCCCGACCGGAGCATTAACCGCTAATCGCTCTAACTGTAATAGTAACAAAAACCCTACAAATATAATATCCATTTTTGTGAGAAACAAATATAATATTCATATATATGGCAAGTCTTAGGGCGTGTTTGGCTGGGCTTATATGCCCAGCTTCTCCACCGGCTTATGCACTGTAGCAGCATTGTAGCTATAGTGCATAAGCCGGAAAAAGCCCAAGAAACTTGTTTATTTCGGCTTCTTCGTTTTGTGAACAGTAACTGCACTGTTGCTACAGTGCGAAACAGTGGATAAACAGGTGAACAAGCTTGGCAATAAGCCGGCGCCAAACACGCCCTTAACACTGTTATGGATCACTGTTATTATGTTTTATCACACTATAAAGCACAGCCACACAACAGGAAATTGAAACATACTACTAAGAAGACAACATTATTACGTAAACACGTAAACGGAAAAGCAAATGTACATCGATCGGCATCGACCTCATTCACACACCTACAATACAGGGCGAAATGTTTGACCAAACTCTGCTCCTAGTTGCACGATGCATGAACCCTTGCATGGAAGTCGAACCACACATATCCTAGGTGGCACAAGCAACAATGCTGAACTAGTACAAATCTTGACTTGGGGCCAAACCGAATCCCTTGGAAGCATCGACCGACCACTAGCTAGCTAGATCTCTCTGATCAAATGTCAACCGGTACCTTCCTTTCCAGAAGCGGCATTCCACCAAGCAGAGGCGTCGTCACGGTTAAGACTTGATGTCTGTACAGCTGTCAGCATTTTTTTTTTTTTTTTGATCAACCAATACCTGTATTAAGTTAAGGAAAGAGTACAACCATACGTACAAATACAGGTACGTATAAGGATACAATGGACAGCTGTCCAGACCAAAGTGCAAAAAGACCCCTACGAACAACAGAAATTACAACGAAGCCCCTGGATCTTCCGCACCAGCTTGGCGACGAGCTCCACCATCGCCGGCCACCCCCGACAGCAGCAGAGACCGTCGCCGCCACAGATCCGTCGCCGGAGAAAGCTCCATCGCACACAGGCTTTGAAGAGAACCGGGATAGACACTCACCAGGTGAGATTCGCCATAGCAGAAAGCTCTTCCGGTCGGGGACGCGCCCCGAGACTCCTCCGACGTGGATCGAAGCTCGCCAACGCCGGCAGAAGCCGCCGCGGATCCACCGAGCTCGACCCAGCCACCAACCGACCACCAACCCACAGCTCCCACTGCCTCCTTGAACCAAAAGATCGGCAACCTCATCACCTCGCCGAGCGCGAAGAAGACGAATCGCCAACCGACTCCTAAAGAGGAGCTCTTCATCGAGAGCTCCGCCCCCACGAGCTCGCCACCGGCGCCGGAGTAAAGCACCAATGGGACGCGAAGGAGCTCGGAGGGACAGATCCGGACTTGCAGTCGACGCCGCCGCACCCTCGCCGCCGACCGCCGGAACCCTAACCCTAGACCTAAGAAAACCTAGACTAGGACCTAACCTACCATCCGCCGGCGAGAGCACAGCACTCTCCGCCACCTCGCGCAGCCCCGAGGGCCATCGGAGGCGACGGAGAGTACCGGCTCCGCCGGCGGGGGAGACCGACACCCTTATCGCCTCTCTTTACTGTAGCGAGCGAGAGAAAGAGGAGAAAGGGACAGCTGTCAGCATTTAGCAGGGAGCTGAATTTAAGCCAGCAGCGCGCCGTCAGTCAGAACAAGCGAGCTCCAAAGTCAACCAGGGGAAGCTTTCAAAGGCCCACACCTCACAATGCACCGCCAGGTTTTCATCGGATTTGACCGCCGGATCCGTCGACAATTCCTTGCCTCCTAAGGTTTCCAAAACCAACTCCTGATGAACTGATGCCAACTTCAGGGCGTGCCTTCTTTGACTTCTCTTCTGCTGCTGCGCTCTGCTGCACATCACATAAAAAAGATTTTGCTCGTGCCACTTGAACCGGATACGCGTGATCGATAGTATGAGAGATGGAAGGCGGCATTGTTCGTATCTATCTCCATTTCGTGTTCTGTCGTTCAGCTTCAGCATGTTGGAACACAATACTCTATTTTCACCCGGATTTGGATGGACCTGCAACGAAACGGTCGTAACGTCCCTCCGAAAAGGCAGGGGGGCGTCGCGGTCGGGCCGAGTCCTGTCGCCTTCGGCGCTGCTCGTGCGTCGTTCGTGTCCGCGTTTGTGTTTCCTGGCCGTTGTTTTCGCCAAGTACAGACCCCCGTTTGACAAATCTGGCCGAATTGAAAACTCCGGCTCAAGCTCTGCTCCATCGGTCAGGTCAGATGTTCAACTTCGTGACTTTTCGCATTGCGGTTCGATCATTTCAGGCCCCTCCGCCACATACTTAAAAGTATTTTGACATGGGTATTAGCACGTTCTGTATTACCTTTTTCGTCGTCGATGACATTGGTTGGCTGTGCCTGTACGCAGTACGAGTAATGCTCGTGAATTTGGGCGCCGTAGTGTGGTGTGCCCCGCCGGGCGTACAGCCGTGAGCCGCCGTGACGCCGGCAGCACCATTTGCCTGTGCGAGGCGTGCGGAAGTCGTCGATGCTGGAGGAGATCAGGGACAAGAGCCTCGGCTTGCTATCTGCGAGTTACGGTCTTGCGGCTACGCAGGCCACTGGATTTCTTTGAGGGGAACGCGGGGCTACCGGATGGCGCCTTTGCTAGCAAATCATATGGGCTAGCATATCATATTGCTAGCAAATCACAGAACCCAATTTAATTTTTTGGGCGTCTTTATATCAACTCAAAATCGTAGCCCGCTGATGACAACCTGGGCAAGTGAGTTTTTTTTTCGATTACAACTCAGACACTCACAGCACACACGCCTTATGAAGCACATACGCAAACCCTATCCCTATGAGCATCTTCGAAGACTGAGCCGGCATATTCTCGAGATTAACGAAGTCACCACTGACGCCTCGCTGTCGACGGCCACGTCGCCTACCGCTGAAAGCACAGAAAATTCGCTCACAGGGGAGTCGAGCTCAGGATCTAAAATGCTCTGAGACTTTTATAACCACTAGGCTACATGCTCTTTCGCGGCAAGTGAGGTATTTGGAATGTAGCGTCTCGTGGATCCTCAAGAGAGGGCAGAGGAAGAGTAAAGATAGTAAGAGAAGCAAAAGGATGCGTACAAGTAGTTGCGTCTAGCAATGTTAGAGGAGAGGAAGTTTGCTAAGACGTGCAGCAATAATCTGACGGTGTTAGAATTCAGAGTTAGGAATTGAGGCTGTTCCAGAGCTAGAACGAGCGATTCAGCGTGGGCTCAGGAGCTAAGCGATTTCAAGGACAAAACATGAATCTGCTAGACATGCCTTGAGGTGAAAAACCTTGATCAATTTATTTGATTAATCATCCCATCTCAAATATATCGAATGCGGTCTAAAGGTGATTCCAAACTTACTTTTTTGTTTTGAAATTACTTGATTTTGCAACACGTTCTAAAATGTCATGGGAGAATTTCCAAGACCTCAAGCCTGGCCAAATTTACAAATGCCCTCAATCAGGCAAAATAATACGCTACTATGCCTATAGAACATCGTGGTGCAGATATCTCTTGTGGTTGGCTTTGGTCTAATCAATGCAGATGACATATTATGCACTTGTTACATTTCTGCGACACAAACTTGCAAGTACTTCAGGATGGAAGCGGAAGCGTGATGTCTTGGATAAGTTGGAGAAAACATGGACTTGAAAGGTCCTGAGAGGAGAGAAAGGCAGATCTAAGTGTGACTATTACGGTTAGGGCATATGGCAGAACCCTGACCCATTCATCATGGTACAAGAGGCGGTGATGACCTTATGACCAAATTTTGCTTTTACTTTTAATCTTGATGAGGAAATGTAAGTCAGGTTGGTAGGTGGAGCATTCTAAGAATGAGTGTACACAACATGTTAATATTAAACATTGTAAATATGTCACATTCAAATTCAAAATATGTGTTTTATATAGAAATTGGTTTAACAAACTAGCATGGTATTCCTAGACCAACAAGTAGAAACAACAAGAGTTCCTAATCCATATCCAGATCTTCAGGAAACTGAATATCTCTGGAAAAGATGTTTAGTTTTTTTTTTCATTCTTCAAGAATTGCATATCTTGCCAAGATCCTCAACGCTAAAAACTAGGTTAGTCATTATATCATTGTGATAAATTAAGATACCATCTCTTGTTTGCTCTGATATTTTCTTATCTATGAACCTTTTTTAAGAAATAAATAAAATCTGGATAATCGTGTCCCCTCTAATGGCTAATGTGACGTTGGTCTCTCTTAAAATGTAAGCAAGCTAAGGTGCTTGCCCTACAATAGTCTCTCGAATCGGTAAAATTGTTTGTGTTTGAAGGCAAAATAAATTATTTTCATGTTTCTAGGTAAAATTGTTGATATTGACAAAATTATTTTCATGATGGAGGGTGAGTAGCTTGTTGATCAATTAAGAAAATATTTTTTTGTAACGATTAAGAAAAAATTCCCTTCACAAAATAAAAGATTAAGAAAATTATATTGAAAACGTGGCAACTGTGTGGAGGGAGTTGAAATGATCGATTCACAAGCTCAATCTCTTCCGTTAAGTTACTATTTTGACTGTTTTCTACTAATGTGACTGGTTTTTATTGAGTTGTGAATATATTTTTTTCAGAAAATACTCATGACGTGCACACCTTGGTTGGATACGACGACGGCGGCTGGCCTTCTACTGGTGCCATCCGCCGCGGCACTTGGGTACGGTATGGGTCGTGCGGCCAGCCATAATCCAAGCCCGCGTAATCCAGTGTGCCAGTTCCTGTCAAGCATTACGAAGAAATTTGTAGCTTGCCATTGTCAGAGGACCTGTTGCTTAAGGTGGAGTTCTTTGAACCTCACACACTGGTGCTAGGTATTGGGAGGAATCGTCCGAATTCTACGGATCCAGTTCATGTGTGCCTCCAGCCACGCTTTGCACCAGACAGAAGCTCGGGTGCTGAAGTTGCCCCCTCCCCAATTGTGTGTTCATCACATTCCACCCAGGAGTTGGAAGACATGCTCCTTGGACCGGTGCCTCACTGCATCAGTGTAGATACTAGGCTGCTGGAGGACCCCATGAGGATTGAAGCTCAGCTCATGAGCCTGACAGTGGAGAAAACTACGGCCTCTAATTGTGGTGGCTCCCATATATCACATACTACTACTGAAAACTGGGTGTCACCAGCAGGTGCCGAACACAACACATTTGGGCCAGCAGCAACAAAGGACGTGGCTTTGCATCTTTCAAATCAGGGGGCAGGTGACACCTCGCACCATGAAGCATGCAACACTACTGGATAGAACCTGGAAAACTTTCTCAAGAGAGTAACCACATCACTTCAGCCACCTATCTTAAGCACTCCAGTCAGGAAGAAAAGGCCAGTGGCAGTCCACGATGGAGAAGAAAACACAGTCAGACGTAGTGAAAGAATTGCCGAAAAGAAGAAGGCTCGTGGTAACAAAAACATGGAGCAATTAGCAGAGGAAGCAGTTGCAAAAAAACTTGGTGCCCTTTCTCCATCAAAGAACTTGACACAGGAGGCTCAGGAGCGATATTTGAAGATTTTTGATGGGCCCCTAACGCAAGAGGCAATGGACGCCATCGAGGACTTGCTCAAAGCGATGAACCTGAACAAAGTGAAGGTCCCAAAGAAAAGCAAGAAGAGAGTTGTCCCAGCAGAAGCTTGATGATCTCGAGAGCCCCAGTGCCTAAGTTGTTTGGTTACATGCCTTTGTTGTTGAGCTTTTGGAGGAGCAGTTGCTGCTATATACAGATGCTGGGCGGTGCTGATACAATCGGAATGGCTGCAATAAGCGAAAGAAATAGAAGAAGCAATCTTTTGAGGACTGCACTGAACAACAGGTGGCGAGGCTAGCTAACGGCGATCAGTGTTCACTAAGTTTCAGTAGTCATCATAAGACCGAAACAAATGTGCCCGTAGTTGTGTGATCTTGTTTTCTATCTTTTATCAGTTCCTACCTCTGTATTTTTCTGTTTTTTCTTTCTAGCCTGGCCAGCAGCTTGGCCGCCTGTGTGCAAACCTTGTATTTCGTTTTGCTTTCCTTCTTAATGAAAAGGCAGAGACCTGCCAAATTTCCGTCAAAAAAAAATAATCCAAGCCCGCGTGTGGCTAGGCCATGGCGATTGGCGAGCTCAGATGTCCGTTCTCGGCCTGAGCTAGCTGCCAATTGCCCAATGCCCAGCGCCCTCAGTCGTCCTGACGGCCGAGCTCCGTCTGCTGCGGCGCCGCGCTGTGCTCCGGCGAACCACGTGGCCCTCGGCCTCTGCAAGTGCCAGTCACTACTAGGCTCTAGAGCATAAGGAGGAAGACGATCACTCCAGGGCGGGCAAGCGGTTGGACAAGCAATGACGTTCTGCCGGCGTCAATCCACGGGGAGGGACGATTGGATCCGCATGGGATCCACGGCTTCCAGAGATCTTCCCTTGCATGGCAAAGACGCCGTCTCCGCGCGCCAGCGCATTCAGATCCCGCTGGGGCGCCACGACGACGCCGCGGCTCGCGCGCACCTTCCGCGCCGCCGCCGCGACTGCCGACCGGCCTGACATCTCCCATATCGACCCAAACGGACTCGATGTCGGCTGGCGAGGTTCGACCCCCACCTCGGAGTCATTCAGCCAACGCACCCAATCAGGCGGCTTTCACGTACCTGGGGTTGGTCGCTATTCAAATAGCGTCCGCCCGGTCGCTATTTGAAACAGCGACCCTCCCAGGAGCCACGCGAGACAGCACCTCTGCGTCACGCCACGGCTTGCCGGAGCGCCCGAATGTCCTTACCCGCCTTCCGTCCGCAGCGGTGCTCCTCCTGGAGACGTCCGCCATGAGTTGCTCGTCGCTGGCCGAGGCTTGAAAGCGCGAACCAGGCTCTTGTGCGCCCGCCGGCCAGACGCGCTAGCTTCGCCAGGACACGCCCTCCTGTTCTTGCGCGCGGTCATTGGATTCGTACGTGCTCGTGCGCGACGCTAGAATCGCCCCGGTGTCGATCTGGCCGTCACCAACGGCATTGTGGTGCCAGTTCTTCCAGCAACAAGCAGACAACAAAAGCCAGGTCATGCCACACGGTAGTGCTGGACTGCCGGTCCGTCCTGCGTCCGTTGGCCGTTGTGCTGGGACGCGTTCGCCTTGGTTCGGGGCGATACAAGCCATGCACGAACCAATTAACGAATCTGTCCCAGATGCCATTCTCTTGATCTTGGAGATGACCGATTGATTTTGTCTCGAGGCGCCTTCTTTAAGATCTGAGGCCCATGATGCCATGTTTTCCTTACTCCATTTTCATTCTGATGATATTTCCACTCTTTTTTTTTACTTGAGGACTTTTACAGCATGGTCTCTCTTCTTAGAGCATAATAATGGCTTGTTAGTACTAATCTCATGCTCGTGTGGTCATACGGTGGCTTTGCTGCACCGAGATGGCAAGCCACGTTGGTGCCGCGGTGATTGGCGAGTTGGCAGGCAGGGCCGTCTCCAAGGTGCTAAACACGCTTGGCGAACAGTTTGGCGTTGAAGATAAACTGCGGCGGCTGAATATGCTGGTGATCCAGCCCCGCAGCACGGTGGAGGTGTCTGAGAAGCTCGGCACCGAGACCGCGTCGCTGGTCAAGTGGCGGGACAAGCTCCAGAAGGCCGCCTCCGAGGGGTAGCAGGTGCTTCTCGGCTTCGCACGGCAAGCCGACACCGCTGCTGCTGACGCCAAGGAGCATCAGGGCGGCGCTTTGTCCACGTCCTTCATGTTCACGAGGAACGCGCTGCAGGGCATGACGAGAGGCTTGCAGAACGCCACCGCGGCATTGCTCGCCGGAGATGAGGGTGCGGATAAGCTGAACATCACAGTGGACAGGCTTGGTGCGCGCAGAGGTCGGAGAGTTCGTCAGACTGCTCCAAGTTGAGGCCTCCCTCAAGGCACTGCCCCCTAGTCGTAATGCCAAAAGCAAGAAGCCAGAATCGCCCAGCTCTCATAGGAAGAGTAAGAAGCCGTTGCGCGTGCCGAAACGCATCTCCTATACGGCGCATTCAAATCCTACGCCGCGCAGACATTCGTTGGATTGTGCACAGGTGATGCCATTGCCGCCGGCTGTAAAGAGGCTCGAATACGCGGTGGCTGATATCACCCGTGCTGTGGAAATGGCAGACCGCCGAAACCTCAGAGACCAGAATGGGCAGACATCTTCCGGGAGG
Source organism: Eragrostis nindensis (assembly GCA_012490785.1). Classification (NCBI taxonomy): domain Eukaryota; kingdom Viridiplantae; phylum Streptophyta; class Magnoliopsida; order Poales; family Poaceae; genus Eragrostis; species Eragrostis nindensis. The sequence goes on from JAAXCT010001313.1 coordinate 79,784, forward strand.
CTGGGAAAAAGGCGGAGGCAGGGCAAGAAAAAGATCTGTTTTGCCTGGACCACATGGAAAAACTGGCTCGAGACGTGGAGTGTTTCATTGGCTTGGTGCTACTTTGCCGGTCAATATAGAGCAGTTTTAGGGTTGAAATAAATGCTATTAGTTTCTCAAAATTAATGGGCATTAGTTTATCGAAAGTCTACTACTAAGGCCATTCTCAATGGCTCTTTCATTTGCAATTAATGAGATGCCACATCAGCACAAATGATGACATGGCAAGGAATTTAACAAGAAAGAGAGAAGATGCCTTTCATCCCCATGAAAGAATGTAGGCACTCTTTCCAACATGATGAAAGCCAAATGAAACTGGACTGAGAGTCTTTCTTTCATCCTCAACCAATAAGTGAGTGCCACCTTTAATGCTCTGACAAGTCTATGAAACTGTGAAATGAAACTGTACACTGAGAGAAGCACTTTCATTTCACAGAAGAAGATCAGAAAGATAACGTGTCACTCTAGGAAACCGTGAAATGAAAGAGGCCATTGAGACTGGCCTTAGTAAAGGTAATATCAGAAAAAATAAAGTGTCATAAATTTGTAATAATAATTTTGTTTTTATAAAGAAAATCAAAATTGTAATTTGATCAATTCTTGTTGGTCATCAATCTAATTCATTATCATTAGTTGGTTAGCCGGTTAGGGTTGAATTAATCTAGTTTATTATTAATAATAAAATGTAAACTAATTAATTAATACTACAATTACAAAGATGTCCTCCAACTAATTATTTTGAATTGTAAAACTACTCAAAATTAAGGGGATCATGTGACATTGCAGCATCGATGTGTTGAGAGGGGCGGGGGGGGGGGGGGGGGGGGGGGGGGGGGGGATGGGGCTGGGGATAGGTGTGTTGAGAGGGGGGGGGGGGGGGGGGGGGGGGGGGGGGGGGGGGGGGGGCAGGTCCCCCCCTTCTCCCCTCCCCCCCCTCCCCTCCTCTTCCTTCACCTTCGATGCGTTCACGAGCAACTGGAATTTGTATGGACGGCTTGCTGTCGCCGCCCGCCGCCGCGTCCCCCCAACACACCATCTGCCAGGACTTCGCCGTCATCAGAGATTCCTAAGTGCGTTCGAGATTATTTGGAGCGCTACGCGAAGGGGCTCACATAGAGTCCATATCCCGCAGCGCTTGTCAAAGATCCGCGTGTCATCTTTGCTCACCTTTCACTTTCATCTTCGACGCCAACCACTACATCGCCAACCCTTCATCAACATCACGCCGCCGCTGGTGATGATCGTGAACGCTGGTGGTGATGGCCATGAATGCGGCGTGGCGGCGGGAAGGCGGCCGTGTTCAGGTGGTCGCATGCATGCACTAGTTAAGTAGAATTATCAGCTATTTGTCAGGCATATAACATATTTACTAAGTACTTTACGGTACTACTTTGTGAAACTCCTACTTCTATGATATACTGCCTTGGTGAACAGTGCACCATCCTTACACAATGCACTACCCAGCCTGATAAATTCTCTCCCACTGAGAGTCGAACTCAGGTCCCTGACTTGCTACTCAGATGTCCCCGATGTCCTTTCGCTAATATAAAACAGATAATTTCTATATGTGCTTCAGTACAAAGAAATTGGGATTGAAAATAAAACCTGTAGGTCTGTATATTGAATACAAACAAATGTTAGCTCAAAAATAGATCAACAGAAAAATACACTAGTGTCAGTAACTACAAATACAATGAGAAAGCAGACGACTTTCCTTGTTCGATGTAAACTGTCCAGGAGTGCCTTGTTCCCGCACAAGCAGGCCCTCCGTTTACAAAACTATGTCCAGCTAACTTCTCCCAATCACATACTCCATCTCAGAATGATTCGTAGGTCTCTTTGTCCCCAACACGGTTACCTCTTTTACGCCAAAAAAAAAACTTTTTTGAATCTTTAAAATCACATACTCTTTGTTTCTGTTCTTATGTTTCCAGCTTGTATCGGCTCCTCCCTCCCGTATAGTTTTGCTCGGGAAGAAAATTTATCTCTGCAGGCCTTCAACCTGACAAACAGTACACGACCAAATACTCTCTAAAGAAACATTATCTAATATGTTACATATATGGGTGACAAAACCTATGCGTATGACAGAGTATACAGATCAGTTACAGACAGCACAGTAGCATAACCATCCTCCAGAAGTCCAGATATAATACCCAGCTAGTTCATCGAATCCTTCGAACCGACAGATGAACCCCTGCAACAACTCAGCCGATCAGACCACACGTTTTGGCTGAACTCCAACATTGAGATGTTCCTCCAGTGAGCAATCAGAGCCATGGCAGAGCAGGCAGTCAATTTCGCAGCTTCTGCCGTGGCCATCAGCGAGTTCGCCGGCCGGGCGGTTTCCGGGCTGGGTGGGAGGTTCAATAAGCACGCGGCCACCGACGAGAAGCTGCAGCGGCTGGAGTTCCTGCTCTTCAAGATCCACAGCGCCATCAAGATATCCGAGAAGCACGAAGTGGAGAACACGTGGCTGCTCCGGTGGCGAGAGAAGCTGAAGGAGGCTGCCTCTGAGGGCGACCAAGTGCTTGCCGTCTTCACAGAGCGAGCCGGCTACAGGCAGGGTGCGGATGGTGCATCTTCCTCGTCTTCAAGTATTTCTCCTCCTCCTGCTGCTGCTTCTACCAGCGCCCTGTCTTTCACATGGAACGCTCTGTCTGGCATGGTGCAGGGAATCCGCAGCGCTACAAATAAGATTTTCTTCACCGATGAGGACACCAAAAAGCTCAACAGCGCAGTGGACAAGTTAGAGAAGATGTCACCGGACATCTGGGAGTTTATCGGACTGCTTCAGCTTGAGATAATGCCAAAGATACAGCACCGCCGAGCTAAGAAGAGGAAGAGACCGCCGCCGCCGCCTGGGGCGGCAGGGATGCAAGTGGGCCTGCCGGCGCACCCGCGTCCAGCACAAATTTTGCCGGTAGTGCCACCTTCTCGGTACCAACAACTATATGGTTTAGACTCTCCGTACAATGCAAGCAGACCGGCGAATGAGGGACGGGTGCGCAGCATAAAGGAGGCGATCTGGCGCGAGATGATGAGCGAGGTCTATGGCATACCTTGGCGGCCGGTGGAAGCGTGGATAGCCGAGACACCAGAGTACAAGGAATACAAGGTGTGGACCGCTCTTCAGCGCAGGCTTATGCCGGTCATGTGTAGGATCAGCTGGGCCGTTACCATGGCTGCGGATCGTGACCTGGATGATTGTGGAGGGTTAGCGCAGTGGGCAGCCGTACTCGAGGCGGCTCACCTACAGGGACGGCTCGCCGAGATCAACGTCAACCGCAGTCTCAGCAAGTACAGCAGCTTCAACGACGGCGAGCTGGCCGCGCCATGTGCTTATGGAACGAATGAAGTGGACAGTCTCGTGCGCAGCCTCGAGATCTTGGCTGGCGATGTGGAATGTTTCGGCAGCTTCTTGGTGCTGTGCCCATGGGATCCCGTAACAGTTTCATCTGCTTATTGTCCACTGGCTCAGTATCATTATTCTCACGAGCTTTCTTGGAATTACATTTCTTGAGGCATTGCAGGTTAGTTAAGGCCACGTTTGTTGAAGCTTTTGGAGGATCTGATTCTATAAAACACAAAAGCCAAAAGTTATATTACATTAGAAGCCGTGTTTTGCTGGCTTTTGAGAGATGTTGTCAACGTTGTTACTTCTCTATATGAAATATATATTCAGTTTATTCACTCAAAAGTCAATCTATAATGGCAGCTTTTACAGCTTTTCAGAGAATCAACATATATAATCAACACAAAAAAGGTAGCTTTTTGAAAAACTCCAACCCAAATAAAGAGGGATGATAGTGTTTATCTGGGAGAGGAAAATGTCACTAGTGGCGTTTTCAAAAGAAAATGCCACTAGTGAAAGTGTTTAGATGGAAAATCAATTCCAGCCTATGTGTTGCGAGGTGAAGGCGTCATATTGTCATGATGTCCCCACCCCCGCAACCTGCTAAGCAGTCTGCCATGGATCGACGATGAAAACTATGTCCGGCCATGCCCTAGTGCAGCAACACAAAGAAGATCTTCCCGAGGCCAAGTTATGACCAAAAAAGAAATGTAAATCCGGCTTTCTTTTAATTATATCATGCTGTATACAATATTCTACAGGCTGCAGCCGGTCGACCATCGGGTGACACCTACTATGCAATTGCAAACATTTGGCTTAAAATCACGCCAGACATGACAACCCTATTTCTTCACGCGTCGATCACCAGACCATGTCAACCAGTATCTAGTGACGCACCTTGTTTGTGATGGCCATGGCGAAACAAGTGATTGGTTCTATCACATCCGCGGTGACCGGTGCAGCCGCGGACAGGGCGGTGTCCACGCTCGTCGAAAACCTCAACAAGCAGAAGCCTGTCGCCGAGAAGCTGCAACGGCTGGAGATGCTGCTTATCAAGATCCACAGTGCGGTCGAGGCGGCTGAGAAGCATCAAGTGGAGAACACGTGGCTGATCCAGTGGCGCGACAAGCTCAAGGAGGCCGCATCAGCGGGCGACGAGGTCCTCGCCAGCTTCAAACGGCGAGCCATGGATGTTCAGACCAGCAGCAACGCTGACCATCATCAGCAAGACGGCGCGTCTTCTTCTTCCTCTGCTTCGGCTGTCAATACAGGTGCGCTGTCTTTCACAAGGAAAGCCCTGTTGGGCATAGTGCAGGGCATTCGCAGCGCATCGACGATGTTTCGAGCAACAAGGACGTGAAGGTGTTGAGTAACGCGGTGAAGAATCTGGAGCAACTCTCACCGGACATCGGGGAATTCTTAAGATAATGAACTAAATAAACAGAGCAACAAGAAAGTAATTAAGGACTCGTATTTAGGCTTGAGTGTTTGTCTGTCACCGGACATCAGTGGTGTATCGCTGCCGCACAAGAGTCAGCACCTCTCATATGATGAATTGATGCGCACTGTTCAGTTATAACCTGAAACAACGACTCTTGAATACCTGGCAGCTTGCATACCAACAGGTGAATATTTAAAGATGTAAACATGAGCTTTCCATTGATGCCATGAGCTTCGACATACAAAATCCATAGCTGAACAGCTCATGATACAGAAATAAAAGACATGTTGCCAAAAGATTACCCTCAATATACACACTGCATATTCACAACGCTAAAAGCTAGTTAACAAAGTTGGAACAAGTAATGATTTGCTAACGAGAATGAACCACTGATCTTGATTTTGGACCAGTCTCCTTCGTGCCTCCCAGGCTTTTTCGGCGAGGCTTGCGACTGCTCTTGCTAGCACTGACATCAGGTGCCTGTTTCGTAGAACCCTTGGATTCTTGGTGCTTCTCTGCTTCACTGGAGTCTTGAAGCTCTTCTAGAATAGTGACCACAGCATCCATCGAAGGCCTCATCTTAGCATCATAGGACAGGCATTCAAGAGCAAGGGTCGCAATTGTTTGCGCCCCCCTGAGAGAATATTGACCTTCTAATCTGGTGTCCAGGACACGGAATATCTTGCGTTTATGTGTGAGATAAGGTCGAGCCCACTCTACAAGATTATGCTCGCCCTGGGGCCGATTTTTGTCAATGGCACGACGACCTGACAGCATCTCCAGAAGCACAACCCCGAAGCTATAGATGTCACTCTTAGCAGTCAGGTGACCTGAAAGTATAGTAGTAATCAGTCAAGAGATCCATACCCAGAGTGCCTTTTTTGTGTGTGATTATTAAACAAAATTGAATGAGTTTTTGTATAAGGTAATCAAAACAAAGGGGTGCTCATCCCATTGATCAGGACAGCATTTCAACAAAAAGAGCAAAGGAAAGAGAGATGGATTTCAATGATCAACAGTTCATCAACATCATGGAAAAAAATTATGGTTGCCAATGAAGCCATCAAAAACTAAAAGCACGAACGTCCACTTACATCATGCTCGCTCCATCGCACATAGGCTATAGCACTGAAAGTATTTCTAAAGAATGAATTGAAATTTGTTAACATGGCAATGCATAAAATGTGCCAAAAATGAGATAACATGATTATTATATAGCTCTTAAGGTGTTGAAGTTTGTATTATATGGTGGTATTTGATGTGCAATACAGCTGTTTTTTTGTCACAAATTAAAGTTTCTAGACTGGGACAAGCACATTTACTGAATTTTGGAAGCGCAGTACAAAGAGTTGCACTTCAAAAGTTTCCTACCTGTATTCGAGAAAAAAAAAAAGCTTCCTACCTGTTGAAAGATATTCTGGAGCTGCATAGCCATATGTTCCCATTACTCTTGTGGACACATGACTTTTCTCACCAACAGGACCATCCTTTGCCAGTCCAAAATCAGAAAGTTTTGCAGAATAGTCCTGCATATTAATATGATGCCTTTATTTCAGCATGGCACACATGCGTTGACACTGCATTAAATACTAAGTGCAACATCCTTCACTTACTGTGTCAAGGAGAATGTTGGAAGTCTTAAAATCTCGGTATATGACTTTTGCCTCTGCACTGTGAAGGTAAGCTAATCCTTTCGCAGCTCCAAGTGCAACCTTCATTCTAAGGTTCCATGAAAGAGGTTGAAAGTACGAGCCTCCTACATCAAGGATACATATAGCAATTTATAAGTGAGAAGGCATACTACCAAAGAATATTACATTAAATATGAACCAAATATTGGAGAAAAGTAACACTAAGGTCCTGGGTCAACTTACTCCTAAACAGATGATTTTCCAAGCTCCCACGGGGCATGAACTCGTATACTAGCAGTCGGTGCTCATCCTCTACACAGTACCCAATTAGTTTGACAAGATTGGGATGACAGAACTGACCCAGGTAATTAACCTCTGCCTATGAAAGAGATAGTTATCTATGTAAGTAGAAGAGCGAAGTAACTAATACCTCTGCGCATGTAACCAAAGCAAGCATGAATTTCAAAAGGAAACTTCAAATAAATATGAATCAGTCATTAATTTGAATGACCTGCAAAATAGAATAGCATTGTACTACCTCCGTTTCAAAATAGATGTCATCCTAACTCTGGGCACGAGAATTAAGGAGAGGTGGAAAAGGTACTCACCAACCACTCACGGTGTCCTTGCAAACCTTCCTGATTGAGTCTTTTCACAGCAACAGCAATTCCAGTGCCAGGTCTGCAAGCTGACAACGTATTCTCATCAATCCATCCTTTATAGACAGATCCAAACCCCCCTTCACCTAGGACACTATCAGGACGGAAGTTCCTTGTGGCTGCCTTGAGATTGCTAAAGCTGAAGACCTTAACATTCGCGGACTGCAGGATCTCACATTCAGTCTTTGCGGTTGGAGGCATGGAGGCCGAAGATGCTCGACTACTACATCCACTAAGCCTACTCCCATCCTTCCCACCACTCTTTGAGAACATTCCTGCAGACGAAAATAGAACTTGTGATGAATTAAACATATAATCCAAACTTCATATTCTTGACAAAAATATGCTCTGGTGAATAAGTTTGTAGTGATCTAGCGTGGCCCATAAAATGGTTATCATCAACTAGAAGAAATACGGTATAAGGAACTGGATTGCAGTTCGTTGACTGGCCAAATGCTACCAGTAATGGATTGATTTTGTGTTCAAGAAGGTTCCCATGAAACATTCTGGCTGCAGGACCAAGCAACATGGCATGTCGATGAAATAATGATGTACGGCAGCCTGAGAACAGTGATGGACTAGACGTAAGAGTGATGATTTGGGTGGAGCATGCGTTTTTATTGAAATGATTTGCGTAAAGTGGTTTCCCTCAATGAAGTAGGTACATGCATGCACTAGTAAGTAGTAACCTTATCAGCTACTTGTCAGACATAGGACATACAGTATTTTTTTCGCAAAAAAAAAAGACATAGGACATATTTGACCCATCTATTATCAGTTAACAGAAAAGTTTTTATTTGATAAGTTGAGAGGAAACAGAATATGTGGCAGTCTCTAAAGGAGCACATGCCACTTTGTTTTGTACACTCATAATAGACTTCCTCAATTAGACTCGATTGAGCAGGGTTTATGATTTTCTGTATGTTGCATAATTAACAAAAAAAGGTACATATCGTTTTTTTAACAGCACATAATGGAAGTCACTAACAACCAGATAGATAGCAGGACAACATTGTTCTGGCTTGCTTTAGCCAAAACCAATCCTAAAAGCCACAACCAGCTATAGAGCAAAGAACTTGATTTGTGCAATCAACGGGCTTTCTAATGGAGTACATGCCAAGTTGCCAACATTTGTAGATCAAAATTAAACCTCCTTTCAATGAAACTCGATCAAGTAGGTTTAGATTTCTGTATGTTGCATAAGGTAACACGGCATACAACATAGCTTTTAAACAGGAGATAATGAATGTCAACAATAATACAGCCATTACTAACTGCTGAAAATATGCAATAGTTTACAATACCACAGTGATTGTGGCGCGAAACCAAAAATGACTAGAGGAACCAAGTTTGAATGACATATCATATCTAGATCCAGTGATTCAGCAAAAAAGATCAGATGACAATAAAATAAACAAAGAAAAAAATGGTATAATTCCTGATCTCATATCAATGCTGTGAATTAGGAACAAAAAAAGAATACAACAACAATACAGACTATAGTCAACACCCAAAATATTCTTTCCGTTATAAGTCATTATCTAAGTTCGCATAGTAACAATGTCCATCAGATATACATACCAGAATGTCACAAGAATGGGACATCAAGCACTCTATACTTCGTGAAGTCCTATTTCAATCATATATTACCTTGGTCAACAACAGAATCTAGGATTATTGAATCACTTATAAGGGGTCAGGACCAAGTACTTTTCAACAAGACCTCCAACAATTCTTTTTTACCATAAAGTCAACTTCATGACTCTTAGTAATGCATGTTGAAATGACCAGCACTATCCAGCAAACCACAGAAGAAGTACTACGCATAGTTCCGGTGAGGCATGATGCAAGGAATAAAGCACCTATGTCCCATCAATTACCACAAAAATATGGTACTACCTATCATCTAATAAAGTTCCAGCTCTTTTGGGCCGAGTGAACAACCACCTGGATAGCCGCACAACATAGTTCTAAGCTTGCTTTAGCCAAAAAAAAAAACAGTCCTAAAAGTGATTGAGACGCCTCACTTGAGCAACTTGAACACATTGAATTTGTAAGGACAGCTGAAACGTTGAAATCATGTAACATAACAAAACCACTAGAACAACCCAATTAGGTGAGCTCCCTAAACAAATAGCCTAGACACCTGGTATACCATTACATACATGATCATTCCCGATTGTTGCTTGGGCGCCTAGCATGCATATAAGTTCAGCCATTTGCAATGGATTTCGGGCGTGACAGATCAAATTTCGAATCGAGAACCGTCGGCACGGGATTCAAGCCCGCGAGTCTCAAGCACGGATCATCCCCACCCCCTTGAATCATCATCACCCATTCACCCCAAAAATCAACAGAACAGCACCAAACAACAGCGCTTGCGGCAGCGAGAATACCGAACCTGAGGCGCCAGGGTGCGGGCTCCCATCCTTGATCCGCGCGCCCCAGCAGTTCCCCATCCGCCCACGCCACCAAAATGAAGCCACCGCAGAGGCCCAATCCACCAATCGGATCAAACCAGCCGGCGAGAGGCCGCGTCGCACTCAGCGGAGGCCCCGCGCCATGCTTGGGGCTAGGGTTCTGGGGAGGGGAGCTCGAGCTGCGGAGCGGAGGGCGGACGGATGGAGACGAGAGTTTGGAAGTGTTTGGGAGGTGGGGTGGCGGTGGAGTGCGTGAGAGATGAGAGGGGGCAGTGAGCAGAGGGCAGGGCAGTTAATGGCGGGCAAGGGAGGCGTGAGTTAACTGGGGCAAGGCAGCAGAGGCAAGCCCCGCCGCGGCTTCCGCTTCCGGTCTCGCTGCGTCCTGGAAAAAAGGCCTGGGAAGTTGGTGCGAGGACGGAAAGGTACGGTGTGCCTCGTGAGACGCTGCAGCGTGGCCCCCGCGCCTTTGGGACCGCTGCTTTTACTGTTTCACCTCGCACTCGCAGTAACTGATTTTTTTTTACAAGAACCGGGTTTTCATTTTATTCATAATAACTGGTGATTACAGCCCAAATTACAAAGACATCCTTAAAGGAAAAAGAAATTACATTCAAGTCTTTGTAAACTCCCGGTCGTCCTCGCCACCGGCAGCCGGAGCACCCAGCTTGAAGCCGACCTCCTCCCTGGCGAAGAACATCACTCGCAGTAACTGATGAGCAAGTACCGCAGATCGTGCTACGTCGGGCCGTAATTTCAGAGATTAGCCCGAGAATGGCCTCTCCTTCGTTTTATCGGGCTGACAAACCACGGCTTGGTGGCCCATGAAAGGTCCGGCCTCGTTCGTTTGCTGTTGGGAATCATTTTCATGGCCCATGAGGAGCACCCAAAAAAACCTCAAGGATTACGTGTTTGGAGGACGTGTAAGCTGTAAGCGAAGCAACGTACAATACTCGTGTCAACAAAAGAAGAAGAAGAAGAAGAAGAAGCAACGTACTCAAACATCTTGAAAAGATTGGTAAAGTTCCCATAATGAGTTCTTACGAGATGCTTAAGTCAATATATCTTGAGACTGATAAAAAAAATCACAGACATCACACACACTTAATTGATCAATACGAATTACAAAATGTGACAAGTGTAAAAAAAATGAACCTTAAACATCCAAATATAGCCCTACTTGATCCATGCCCTTAAGCATCCTCAAAACAATGTATATAGTAAGACTAGACAAACACATAACCTAAACTTAGTAAATGATAATAGCTGGATGTTTGACGCCATGTCTAATTGTGTTGCAAGTTATCAAGGACTACGGCTTGTCTTACAATCGAAACACAATTTTCCACAAGCCTCGAACTCTATTAGGCCTCGTTCGTTTGGCATGGAATGATTGGACATGGAATTACTCCCAATTCAACTAGAATGGCCGTTCGGTTAGGCATGGATTGGTTTGAAACCCAACATGGATTGGTCCATTCCATGACTCAAAGAGCTAGCATAAAACCATGATTTAGACCTCATGGAACGAAACCAATCGATGGATTCATTCTTCACTTGGTTTGAGTGACACATGTGGTTTCACTCAATCCATGCCTTGAAACTAATCCATGTGTATAATCATTCCATGCCAACCGAACAAGGCCTATATAGTACTGCATTTGAAGATGAGTTTGGATTGAACGATATTTTTGGAGCATCTCACTCGCAAAAAAAAGATATTTTTGGAGCATCTAACACATCTTTTAGCACCAGCAAATTTTGAAGCTTGGATTGAACGCCTGCCTACCAAGCCTGACCAGGCCGACCGCGCCCAACCTGGCCCAGAAACGAACGGGAACGGCCGTGTGAGCAGTGGGTGAACTCGACACCGGCCGGCGTGATGGCGGCCGCCGCCTGGCCTCTCTCCGCCATCGCCGGCTTCCTCCCCGCCTCCCTCTCGCTCACCCTCCTCTTCGCCACCCTGGTAGTCCCCTTCTCCCAAACCCTGCCCCTCCTTCTCCTCCCCTGCTTCCTCGTCGCCCCGATGCTCACGCCATCGCTCCCTCCCGTGCGCAGGTGGTCGTCCTGGTGCTGGGCGCCGCCGCCGTCTTCTTCGAGCACATCCGCAAGATCGGATGCATGCACTCGTAAGTTTCATCAGTATTCCTGTATCATCCTTTTCGTTTCCTTCGCGATCTGCGCTTGCTGTTGACTAGTGCACCGTTCTGGATCTCGGCCACAGGCTGGAGAGGTCTGCCGTCTCGGACGCCTTCTTCGAGGACCCCAACTCGCTCAAAAAGGCAAGTGGTAATTGTTCGTGTTTAGTTGTTATACTCGATCTATGCTGGCGGTTTGCATCCTGAATGTTCGTTAATTTGCTTGTGTTCGATCCTGTAGGTTCCCTGCCCGTCAATTTTTGATCCTCCTGAGAAGTACATTTCGTTGATAGTTCCTGCCTACAATGAGGAGCATCGACTCCCTGAGGCTCTTACAGAAACACTCAAGTAAGCCTAAATATGAGCCCCTCACTTTTCTTGTTGCTCTATTTATTTAGTTAATTATGCTTGAACAATTAGCAGTACCGTGAGAAAAAGTTATTGTTCTTGCTCAGCTGTAGATTGGTAATTGTTTGGTTTGTTATGTGAATTAAGCTTTTCTTTTCTCTCCCTATCAGCTACCTGAAACGTCGTTCATCTGCCGATAAGTCCTTCTCTTATGAGGTATGTGAAATTGAGCTTGATAACAATCTATTCCGTTCCTAGTTCTGTTCTGCTTAATAACAACCAAGCAATACCACAGTTTAGAGAAAAGAGGTCAGGAGAGAAGTTTCTTAAACTCTAAAATGACTGCACTTCGAGCAATATTATGGTTTTCAAAGCTGCACAATTTATATTTTCTAAACCAAAGTATTCTGTTAAACCATAGTATTCTTCTTCTAAATTTTTAAAACTACTTTGCAGAACCTTTTATTTCTTGAAACATGCACTTCAGTTATTGATTACCGTTTTTTGTGACAATATTCTTTGATTGATTCTATTAAGGTTTTGATTGTTGATGATGGAAGTACTGACCGCACCTCTAAGGTTGCCTTCAATTTTGTAAAACAACACAAGATTGACAATGTTAGAGTTCTTTTACTTGGAAGAAATCATGGGAAAGGAGAAGCTATCAGAAAAGTGAGTGTTGAACTCCATGTGCATCCCTTTGGTTTGAAATAGCTACTAATTGGTGCTTTCCAATTTTCTTTTGTGGAAGCAATCCAATAGGGCATGCTCCATTCACGTGGTGAACTACTGCTCATGCTCGATGCTGATGGGGCAACCAAAGTGACTGATTTGGAAAAGCTTGAAGCTCAGGTCTGTCATAAGCTCAGTTGAGCATATTGTTGTGAAAGTTAATTCGGTTGGTTTTGATTGCAATAGGCAAGGGGGTTCATCAGATTTACTTTTTGTTCATAAGGTTCACGCACTGGCTAAGGAAGTTAAGCCAAGTCCAGGAGCATCTACTAGTTCGTCTCAGAAACTATCAGATGTTGAAATTGCTGTTTTTGGCTCCCGAGCTCATCTGGAGAAGCAGGCTCTTGCAACAGTAAATCCCTGCTGTCCCCAGTTAACCTCAAACATGTGTTTGCCTGTAGCATGTTAAGTTTTCATTGTTTTTTATTGTTTTGTTCTTTCCTGGCTTACTGCAGAGGAAATGGTATCGAAACTTTCTTATGAAAGGTTTCCACTTGGTAGTTTTGTTGACTGCTGGTCCTGGGATCAGAGATACACAGGTATGCTTTTGCACCATGTGAGATCTTTTAAATAAACACTTGACCTTCATTTTCATGTACATTTTCTTCTGTGACTGCTGTCTGCTGCCTGATTTGCTTGAACTACAATTTTCAGTGTGGCTTTAAGATGTTCACACGAGCTGCTGCAAGGAAACTCTTCACAAATATTAGATTGAAGAGGTATCTGTCTTGTATAATAATGGTTCTTTTAAACATTATCAAATCTTCTCTTTAAGCCTGATGATATAGCTGACCATTTTGTTTGTCTGCTATTTCCTTTTCGTTGGCAGATGGTGCTTTGATGTTGAGCTTGTATACCTGTGCAAACACCTCAGGATCCCAATGGTGGAAGTATCTGTTACTTGGACTGAAATACCTGGATCCAAAGTGCGCATGACAAGCATCATGCACATGGTATTTGAGCTCCTGCTGATCAAAGTAGGTTATGGACTGGGTATATGGAAAATCTACTCATAGACCCTGACATAATATGTTGACAACTGTAGCTTATACAAAACTAGTCTGTTCCACAAATCCATTTGAAGGAACACTGTAAGACTTTCAGATCCTTTCACCTGGAGAGCATTTATTCCTCATGTACTCTAGTGTTTGAATCACAGAGAGTGACAGATATAGGTTAAACGTGTTGTTCCAGCTGATAAGTTTGCCGCTTTTTACTGATTTGTTATACAAGAATTCAAAATGAGACTGACCTTGTTTATCTGAATGAAGTCACTTTGGGTTTTTGGCAGAACGCTGAATTGAATTTTTCATGCCGATTTATATACAGTGATGATACTAAATGAACAACGAATCTTCCTGCAATCAGACTCTGATGCACTATGGAATTTTGCAAAACAGTACAAGTGTACAACTCACATGAATTCTGTGAAGCTGTACTCAGAAACTCAGTAAACTTTCCACGATCAAATGTATCGTCAGATTTTCAAACGTGCCCTCCAACTGTGAGTTTAATTTGGTAGGACTTTGCTTGTAAATGGACAAGATGGTCCATGAACTGAAGCGTATCGGTGCGAACAATCAAAAACGCTGTACCCCCGCGCCCTTCCGCTCGACCAAATGCGGCCGCTTCAGTGGCATCCGCGCCGCCGCCGCTTCTCCACCGCGTCAGCCTCGCACAAGCCGCCGTCCGCTGGACGCGCCGCTGAGCAGCATTGCCTCCGCCTCCTAGAGCGCGCCTCCACGCCGGCAGCTCTTCTGCAGTCTCTCGCCTTCCTCTTCAAGTCCGGCCTGCACTCCAACCCGCTTGTCCTCACCAGGCTCTTCGCGTCCTCTGCCGCCGTCGCCCCCGCGCTCCTCGAACCCCTCGTAGAGTCCCTCCTTAATCCCTCCGTATCCATGGATGCCTTCCTCGTCAACACTCTCATCCGCGCGCACGCCACCTCTCCGATCCCCTCCGTCCGCCTCCGTGCCGCCGCGTTCTTCCCGCTCATGCTCCGCGGCGCCGTCGTGCCGAACAAGTTCACCTTTCCCTTCCTACTCAAGTCTTGCGCCGCGCAACCGGGATCCCCGGCGGTTGGGCTCCAGGCACACGCGGCCGCTCTCAAGTTCGGCTTCGCCACCGATCACTACGTCTCCAACACTCTCATACACATGTACTCTTGCTTTGGCGGCGGGTTCCTTGGTGACGCGCGGACCGTGTTCGACAGAATGCCCAAGGAGAGCCCGGTCACATGGAGCGCGATGATCGGCGGGTATGTGCGCGGTGGGATGTCGAGTGATGCCGTAGAGTTGTTCAGGGAGATGCAGGCCAGTGGGGTGCGGCCGGATGAGGTCACAGTGATTGGGGTCTTGGCAGCGTCTGCGGATTTGGGTGCACTGGAGCTTGCTCGGTGGGTTGGGAGGTTTGTGCAGAGGGAGGGAATTGGGAGGTCTGTGACGCTGTGCAACGCGTTGATTGACGCGCTTGCCAAGTGTGGGGACGTGGATGGAGCTGTGGCAGTGTTCAAGGGGATGGAGGTGCGGACCGTCGTGTCATGGACATCAGTGATTGATGCTCTTGCGATGGAGGGCCGTGGTAAGGAGGCTGTTGGGGTGTTTGAAGAGATGAAGGCTGCTGGCGTGCCACCTGATGATGTTGCATTCATCGGGGTGCTCACTGCATGTAGCCATGCTGGAATGGTTGATGAAGGTTGCAGATACTTTGATTCGATGAAGATGGAGCATGGCATTGTGCCTAAGATTGAGCATTATGGTTGTATGGTTGACATGTTTGGTCGTGCTGGCATGGTCGAGAAGGCGATGGAATTTGTTCGTACAATGCCTGTGAAACCAAACCCAGTAATATGGCGGTCGCTTGTTGCTGCTTGCCGTGCACATGGGCAGCTTGAGCTTGGTGAAAGCATCACGAAGAACCTTCTAAATGAATACCCGGCTCATGAGGCCAACTATGTCATGCTCGCCAATGTCTACGCACTGACACGGAGATGGAAGGAGAAATCAGAGATTAGGAGAGAGATGAGCAAGAGGGGAATCAAGAAAGTGCCAGGCTGCAGCGTTGTTGAGCTTGATGGGGAGGTTCATGAGTTCATAGCTGGAGACGAATCGCACCCACAGTACAAGGAGATATACAGGATGGTTGAGGAGATGGCTAGGGAGTTAAGGCGCATTGGGCACATCTCAGCTACATCAGAGGTGCTGCTTGATCTTGATGAGGAGGACAAGGAGGGCGCACTTCAATGGCACAGCGAGAAACTGGCTATTGCATTTGTTCTACTGAGGACTCCTCCTGGAACACAGGTTCGGGTGGTTAAAAATCTCCGAGTATGTTCAGATTGTCATGCAGCAATAAAGTGCATTTCCCGGGTTTATAATCGTGAGATTGTAGTGCGTGATCGCAGCCGATTCCACCGCTTCAATGATGGTTCCTGCTCATGCAATGATTTCTGGTGATGGAACATTTTTCCCACCAGATTGTCATGTCCCTCAGGGTTCATTGAAGAATGCATTCAACTTCAGTAAATGCTGATTCATTTACGGAGTAGCACCGGCAGTACAAGAAGATATAAGGATGGTTGAGATGGCAATGGAGTTAGGGCACATCTCAGCTACATCAAAGGTGCTGCTTGATCTTGATGAGGAGGACAAATAGGGTGCACTTCAATGGTACAGCGAGAAGCTGGCAATTGCTTTTGTTCTACTGAGGACAGCTCCTGGAACACCAGCCCGAGTGGTTAAAAATCTCCTAGTACGCTCAGATTGTCACGCAGCAATTAAAGTGCATTTCCCCGGTTATAACCGATAGATTGTAGTGCATGAACGCAGCCGGTTCCACCGCTTCAAGTCTGGTTCCTGCTCATGCAATGATTTCTGGTTATGGCACTGCGTTTAATCAGATTATCATGTTTCTGGCGGTTCTCTGAAGGGTGCATTCAACTTCAACAAAAAGGATGGTAGTGATGATAATTTTTTTCCGGAGAGCCTCTGCATCTTTAAAAGGTTTATCAATTCATTTGCAACACAAAAGCTTTTGGTATCCAATAATTGTGATAATTATTTGAGTGTTGGAAGCTGCACTGAAGTATATAAATTTATACACATTACTTTTACCAAACTCTTAATCATACAGATTTTGAAGGAAAACAAGAGAGAAATCAACCATTTTTTCTGTGCCTTCCAGACACCTCGATATTACCTTGGATCTGTGAACAGCCACTCAAGCTTCTCTACCTTCAGCTCCCCTTACCAGCATACAGGCAAAGGAGCCAGCACGAATTAATCTGGTGTTTTTGCGCCGTAAAGCCATTGTGGCCTGTGCGTACTTTAAAGCCGTCTCTCTTTTCTAACCAGAAATCTTTTAATCTTCTGCAAGTTGGAGCATGGAGCTGCCTGCGAACCAGGTGGCAATCATGGACGCACGCCGGTATAGTGACGCACGCCGGTTGCCGATGAACTTGCGGCGCGTCCCCGGCGCACGGCCCCTCTGCCACCTTGGCCGCGAAGTAGCTCGGGCGTCCTCCACTCGACGCGGTGCTTCCGGCAGAATGGCGTCCACAGCGCGGCCGGCGAGGACGTACAAGGAGGGGCTTTCCTTTCCCCCGTGATACAAGCGGACGCAGTTATCACAATGCCAGGGAGGGGGAAGAACATGGTTTGGGTTGCAGAGGTACAAACTTTTGAGTTCTTTCGCTGCTGCCCGAGCCACACGGCTGAGCAGCACATGGCTTTTCCCTTTGGACAATCCCCGGAGCTGCTGCTCGCCATGGACTAGCTTCAGAGGTCGACGCGCGATGCCACGGCGACGGTTACGACGGTGCAACGGCCAGGGTCCTCCGACAACGTCCTCCGCGACGACGAGCAGGGCCGTCTCCAAAAATTTGGAGGATCTGTCCGAAATGCAAAATGAGGCCCCCAAATTAGTACAAATTTATAGCTGCATGCTGAGATTTATAGCTGCTGCATACACGTGAATGAATAGGAAACAAATGGCAACAGGAGTTTGTCTTGAAATGCATATCACCCAATCAAAAACACTCGCGTATAAAATAAAATCACTGATCATTTGATCCACTACTTCGCCAAATTAGCTCATCACCAACACCCATAACGGCCTAAAAATCAAATCCTTTATTTCCAAAGCTAATGCACCTGTCATCAAGCAGACGAAGGAAATGAACTGAATATTGGGAAAGTCAAAAACGAAGGGAAGGCACGAACTGGGCAGCGATCCATCTTCGGCCTGCTGTCAAGAATGGAGGCATGGACCTTCCATTTTCCAGGTATGTGTGGGCCTGTTTGTTTCTTTTGAGAATTGCTCGAATTTGAAGCCCATTATCAAGCTTGGATGGCCCGTATCACTTCATGTTATGCTGGGGGCAGCCAGACAGAACCTGAACCTTCCTCAAAAAAAAAAAAAAAAAAGACAGAACCTGAACCGCCATGGTGTGAGCGCATAGCCCTACGGATGTGCGGCCATGGGAGTGAAGCTTGAGCTGGCCCAGTGCGCATAGCCACACATGGCCGCTTATTTTTGAGGTCTGATGAGCGTTCATTAGGCCATTTGGGCCCCTGACAGCTGCTGGGCTGCAGCAGAAAAATCATTCGGTGATGGGCTGCAGATTCCGTGTGTAGGATAGATATCAAGCTGAACAAAAATAATATTGGCCTCTTTCTGCCCTGGGCCCTAGGCCGTCGCCCTCTCACGGCCATGCACCAGAGCGAACGGCGGCGGCACGTGGCTGCGTGCTTGTGGGAGGCCATGCAACTGGAAAAAAATTGGTCGTCCCCTCGTGCCGAAGCAAGCGCGCGAGCTGGAGAAGCTCGTCAGAATCGCCTCCACCTGCTCATGATCGATAGTACGTTCGATGGACGCGCTGCCAGCCGCAGTTGGACTAGTCACGTAATCGCCAACCAACACGGCAATATTCGTTCCACGTCTAGCTAGTGGACGGCCTTGCCTTGTTTTTCCCTTGCTAATTTGGGCGCCACAGGAGCAGCGTCTTTTCGCATAACTTGCATGGAAGAGGAAAAAGATAGGAGTAGCCTGCTTCTCTCTGATTCATCTCGGTGCTTGTGGGCCTCGAGGCCATGGCGTAACAGTCCATCATCCGCTGTCTATATACGGTGACGGTCGGAGAGCTAGCCAGAGGAACAACTCGATCATCCCCTCTCCCCGAGCTGGATGTTGGCGAGCAGCGCTGACAGGTGCCGTGAAACCTGCACCGACGTCGGCCCTTGTATCGTATGCCATCGATCTGTCTAGTTCTCTTGTCACAGCGCCTCCGCCACCGTCCTGGTTCGGCGCGTGTTCGCTTGTTGACCATTCGATCGACACGGCGTCGGCGATGCATGTAGGAGGAGAAACAAGTTTGTTTTCGTCATATATAAAAAGAAACTAATTCCGGCTGCGCAGTGCGTGCGCGACAACTGAACTGCACCGTCCGCGTGGACGCCGATCTGTGAGCTGTGGGAGATGGAATGGAAGAGGGCGGCAGTAGAACGGATGGTACATACGGACACGTAACACGTTGGTTCAAGTGACGTCGTGGGTGAAGATTAAGAGAGCGGGCAGATCAGTCCTTCATCGATAATGTGGCCGATCGAGGAAGGAGGCGGTGGGCGGGCATAAGTCACCATCGATCCTCCACGGTACGTCGTTGTCGTGATATATACACCACCTTGCATGTGAAAGAATTAAATTTCTTGAGCAGACAGTGGTATTGGGTACGTAGCTCCGTATATAGCTAGCTAGGACCTTCATGACAGTTGATGCGCGCTATCTTTACTCGTTCAGGCAATCAATCATCGACTTTTCTTTGCCAATTGTTGGCCCAATGCAAGGCGCTGCCTCCGTTGTCAATCGCTTCACTGCTTTTTGTTAGGAGAAGAGAGGAGGACATGTGGTGATAAGTTGGGTCCGCCCTCCCGAGGAAAGCAGCTGGCATCCTTTAATTTCCAACCAGAGTGATGTTTCGAAGGGAAATCCAGGCAATGAAGTTTGATAGTAGTACGTACAAGGAAACAGATCAAGGGTCAAGGCCATATTTTCTTAGATAATTGTCTAGTTTAATCTACTTTTTGTCTGATATTCTGAAGATAACAAGATCAAGAGGCAAGAAGAAACAAGTAGCTAGGCGCATGAAATTAAAGCTTTCCCCTGAGTTTTAACGGAGCAGCGTTTATTCTGATGTAGCATCACAAGAAATCGTCATGTCAGTAACTTGATAGGCTACCACATCATGCTTATTTG
Organism: Eragrostis nindensis; assembly: GCA_012490785.1. Lineage (NCBI taxonomy): Eukaryota > Viridiplantae > Streptophyta > Magnoliopsida > Poales > Poaceae > Eragrostis > Eragrostis nindensis. The sequence continues at coordinate 99,792 of JAAXCT010001313.1, forward strand.
TTCAGTCTAATCCCATCCAACGAACGCACGAAGATCTAAGATGATGTGTGCGTCCTGTTCATCGTCCAGGTACGTTGTGCCGCCGAGTGCAAAACGTGGTGCGTGCCCGTTCTGGCTGGTGCGTGCGTGCGTCGGTGTTGTAGGTCGATCGAGTCAAGTTTTGTGTTCAGTCAGTCAAGCAGTAGGAGGATATCGATGCCTAGCTATATAGTTGGCGTCCGCGTGAGTGCGCTCCTGGGTAGTATCTCCAAGAATCGTTCAATCATTACGTTTCTCCAGTACTGAGCCTAGTCATCAGACTGCAGCTTTAATTTCTTCAAACTCGATCGAACAGGTACGTCTGGAACGGCCCTCCTGCATGTAGAACTCGATCGCCACGTCAGCGGGAGCAAGTCGTACCCTCGTAGGCCATGTTGAAGATCGGGTAGCTGGTCGCGTTCGTGTACGCGACGCCAGCGCTGCATCGGGTGCAGCCGGCGAGGAGCGCACAACATGAACATGTCGAGGGCCGGGTCACATGAACATCAGCGTGTCGAGCAGCCATGCAGCGTGGTGCGATGTGTTGTGCATGTTATGTTAATGTCATGCCATACAGACGACGGCATTGTATTCAACGTAGCCATGAACCGACAGCTGCAAGGGCTGATGGATGTGTCGTTAATAGAGTCCACCAAGGAGTACGACATATGGACGAGGGCCACGAGGCGAAGCAACACACAAAGGCAAGTCCACCAGTATCCAACGACGGCGAGACGATCGTATCAGCGGCCTCGGCGACGACGCGCTCCTGCACATCCTCGGGCTGGTGGCCGACGCGAGGGACGTGTTGCGTACGGGCGTTCTCTCGCGGCGGTGGCGTGGGAGCGTTCCGGCCGGCGCTCACTTTCTCCCCAGGGCCGCTGTTCTTCATCGATTCATCCAGCGGACGCCGAGCGATATATCGCCTTTCATCAGCGATGTCCTTGCCCTTCGCGCCCAGTCGTGCGACGTCATTGATCACCTGTCGATCTCGCTCGTGATCTAAAACAGTTGCGACAAACTCCTTTGTTCCATTGTCCATCGGAGCAGACGAGAGCTGGATTCAGTACGCGGCGCGCCAAAGGGGTGAAGTAGTCCTTATAGGGCATATTGCTCCATTCACGGTGGCAAGTGACGTGGTGACGGTGATGGTGCAACCAAAGTGACTGATAAGGAAAAGCTGTATATGCCGACAGAGGATTCCATGAGAGAGACAGAGCAGCACCATGGCCGCGCCGAGTCGGAGCTACGCCATTAAACCTTCAGATGTGATCAAAGTTTGGAAGAAAATGAAAACCCTGCTTGTTTGGATCAATGACACCACACTAGCTCATGGACTTATTATTCGATCGACAAGCAGTCACTGCCTTGCCCCCTCCCCCCTGGCCCGTTGCCTAGTTCACTGCCTTGCCTTACCGCGGCCCCTGCCCACCACCCCGCCGCCGCCGCATGCCCCCAGCACGCCCAGGTCAAGCCCTTGCACGATTGTCGATCGTGAGGGATGAGACTCAGATGGCCTAGCGAGAAGAAGAAGAAAAAGCGGGGGTAACTTTGTCCAACAAAAGATATATAGTTGGTCATTTTAGAGGAGTGTCAGCCGTTTCGTTGTAATTTTAGAGAAGCCTTTAGTTTCGTAGTAGCGAAACCCATGGTCAAAATAGCAAATTTCTCATTTTCAGAAAAGAATAGAGCCTTTTGTTTCTAGAGCTAAATATATGAGCAATTTGTGTGCCAGCTGGCATGTGAGCGATTTCTTTCAGAAGAGAATATGAATAATTTTTTGTCTCTAGAACTAAATATATGAGCCACTTGTGTGCCATGTACACTGAATGCGTTCATGAAGTTGCAGCTTAATCACCACTCATAGATCTTGCCCGACACCATAAAACGGATTGGTGTAGTTTCAACATTTTGCAGGATTGTTGACACGAAAAGTGAGCGTGAGGAGGCCAGGGCACAGTTGGAACTTGAGATGTTTCTTGGAAAAAGGCTGTATCGGCTAGTTTCTACATTTTCTGCTGTTGCCCCAACGAAGGAAAGAAAAATGGAAGGAACAAAGATTCGCTGCGTCTAAGCGACGTGGACGTGGGAAGGGCCCCCCGCCCGGATCAATGATGGTGGTGACCAACTGCCGAGCCGGTTGGCTCCATGAATTTGTCCAGACGTGCATGCGGATTGCGACCGTCAGAGTTGGAGTTTTTGCTTTATATTTTAGTCGAGATCAAAAGATATTCAACCGATTGTGTCCTGTTAGTTGTAGGGATATTTGTTGTTTCAGTTGCCAAAGCAGTACAAACTCCGCAAGGTGCGTGACTGTAAGATTTTCTCGTGTGTTATGCCTTTTATCCACATATTATTGTGTATTGCTTGACTGATGATGAGTCTTTTGTTTTTGGTTATTTTGAATACGTTTGGAGCAAGGTCTTTTGGTCTGCAGCCTTTTAGCCATGCAGAATGCCATAAAGATGTTTTTTCGCCATTTTCTGTTGTGATTGTTGTGCATGCGTCGAATAGGAGCCTGTCAGTTTCGTCGCATGGATTTTGAGGCCATGCCAAGCCTTATCCTCTGATCTCCATTCATGCCAAAACCAACGGAGTCTCTTGCGACCAATTCATGAAGCCAACCGGCTCGGCAGTTGGTCACCACATTCTTGTTAATCTTTGTCTCAGCCTTGTTGACCACAAAAGAGATGCAATAGTCCTGCAGTTTGGAAGTGACGGTTTCCAAAACCTGAAGCATCAAGAAACTACAATACGGTTTTACCACAGAGTAGAAAAGAGGTCAGAGGTGAAGTCTGTAGTACATCTGCAAACTGAATAGCAGGTTGCATTCAGTTTTGTAAAACAACACAAGATTGATCTTGGAAAAAGTGAAGAATCTTATGCCAATGTTCTACCTTGCTGCTAGTGCGCGGTAGACTCCTTTCTTCATAGTTGACGGGTAGTTTGTCGCTATAATTTTCATCAATTGGTGTTCACTTTTTCAACCGTGATCCCAAAAATGGCGGAATAGTTGCGGCCTTTAGTACTTTTACTCATGTACTAAAGTTTTCTTTTTTTGCTTACTTAGATCTTTGTATTAAGAAAGGCTATGTGCAGTCAAGTGCTGCAGAGGCTGGAATGTAATCTTTCCATTATCTAAAAAAAAGCTGGTTGTGGCTTTTAGAACTGGTTTTGGCCAAGGCAAGCCAATGGCAACAGACTCCAGTGAAGGCAAAGACGTGCGTGAGATGCATACATAGGAGTTGATTTGCTGTTATAATTTGATGAATCTAATCTGATGTTTCTCCCATGGGACATATGCACAGCCCAAACTAATATACTACATTATTGATTCTACCACTTTACTTGTATGTCTACAGATATTTTGGCACCCGTACGTAGCCGGTCGCCAATGAACTTCCTCGGCAGCGGCGCGTGCCCGGCGTACGACCACCCGAACGTGGCCGCCTTCCCCGCCGCCACGCCGATGGCTGCCGCGTTCACGGCCATCACCACCAGCGTCGGCGCCAGCAGCGGCCGTACATCTCCGCGAACGGCGGGACCTTGATCAGGCCGACGCGCCGGAGCAGGCCCCGTCGCGCCGATCCGGCAGCGTGAGCGCCACCTTGGAACGGTTTCTCCACGTAGAACTCGCCGCCGGCGAGCCACACTTGCGGGAGCACGTCGTAGGCGAAGGCGATCGAAGATCGGGTAGGTTTATGAGGTTGGTGTAGCCGAACGCAGCATCCGTTTGACGAACGCCAGCTCCGCATGGAGGTGCCGATCGAACCGCCTGCAGGCCATGTCGTCGGCGTAACACCGTGTACTGGACGAAGACGGCGTCGTCGACGTGAGGTTGACCGGCGCCATGCCGCGGAACGCGTCGGGCTCCATGGCGAAGTACATGGGACTCCGCACGTCGAAGCGGCGGCGCGTTCCAGCTGATTGGCCCGACCATGATGGAGGTGCAGAAGCATGAAGGGTTGGTGATGATGGTGAAGGGCGCGTTGGTGTCTTGGTGATCAGATGAGAGAAGCGCGGACGAGGAGGGGACTAGGTGAGCCCCTTCCCGGCGCGCTCCAGGTAAGCCTTGATGCACTCGGGAATCTCCTCCGAGTACGTCAAGGCTGGCGCGGACGCTGGCGGGGACGAGGGCGACGAGGCAGAGGGCGGCGGAGATAACGATCCGCCCCAGATGTACTCTAGCTGTTCTTGAATGCAACAGAAACGTGCCGGTGGCGGTGCTCGTGTTGGCGAGACGGAGGGCGCGGCAAGTGGCAGCGCCGGGTTGTAGATTGGTGACGGCGGCGCGCTGGAGACGGCGGGAGACACCGATCCCGGCGGCTCGGTGGAGGCGGAGGACGGAGAAGAAGCGGTGTTCGCCGAGCGTTGCTGAGGCCGCGTCCCCGGAGACGGTTGCGACGACACCGACGACGGCGTGGACCATGGCGGCGGGAGAGGTGGCCCGATGTCGTCGCTGGAGGTGCTCCGCCAGCTATTGATCTTAGCAAGCTCCAACTCCAGCATTTCTTCGAAAAGCTGACGCCGGCCTCCGAGCACTGCCTCCCGCTCCGGCTCCGGTAGAGATCTCCTCGCACGGCGGCTCCGTGGCCGTAGCCACCAGTACCACAACGCGGCCGCAAGGGCGAGGAGAAGGATGCCGCCGACGATGCACCCGGCGATCGTGCCTCCAACTGGCTTTTTGTTCGTAGGCGGAGGGGAGGTGGCTGAGGAGGGTGTCTCTCTGGCCATGCTCGCGGTGGAGCGCTACTGGCTTACGGTGAGCAGGTGGAGCTTGGCAAGCCGGCGAGGAGAGCGGACTCGTCTCGTCGCCAACCTTTATAAGGCGACTGCGAGCGGTCTACCGCGCGGTGGTGATATTATGTTGTTTGGGCCGTATTTTGTTTCGTCGGCCCATGACATGAACTGGTTTATTCGGCCTTCTAGCTTTCTTCCTTCATTTCTCTATAGTAGTATTTGACTAAGCCTGCGCAGTTGTGACTTTGACTCAGATTATGATGACACTCTGTACAGTACTATGTGCTAATCTTAATGTACATTTGTTGGCTCTTTTTGTACATGAACACTTTCTTTTGTTGTGAGTGTGCGTGTGTTGTGAGTGTTTGAGTTGTCTTGTGTATTCCGAAAAGAAAACTTTCTTTCGTTGTCTCCTACTACACTGCCGTCTCATCCATATCAAAAGTTCTTTCGTTTAAAAAAAATAATAATAACATATCAAACCTTTGGTGATACACTTCTCATCGTTTCCGTCTGCGCAAATAGTAGGCAAAGCCGGAAAAGTTTACCTGAGATGGCAATGCTAACCACTGTCAGTGTCACTGCCGGTCTCTCTGCAGGTAGGCCTTTTCAATGGAGGAATTTGTCTTTCAAGACTTTTCATCTGCCCATCTCTACCACCAACTCGGATTAATGTGCTGTGAAGTGTAGGTGAGGAGCACGTGAGCAAGGGCAAAACGATACTATGCTCGTGGAACGGTGCCGCTTGGTTGCTATGATCTTGGAAGCTTCTAGAATATCGTGTGATTTCGATCGTGGTTTATTTACAATTATAACTTCCACACGTATTCACTTGTCATTTGGGAGGCTGGCCCACTGCTACGCTTTTTTTTTTTTTTGCGAAGTAAAACTAAACCCTATATTTCCCATACCTAATGTGTTCAATATAAATCTTTTCAATCCATCTGTTTGCCATCACGTTCCGACACTATCTTTGTTTTTTCTCATTCCACTGCTTTTGCATTCCTATAATCCCATGTTCCCAGAGCACATTTTATATATGTTGCACATCATCAGAATATGTTCAGTATAGACTAGATGATCGATCGACGAAGCACATAAGAACACGTTTTGTTATGTTGCAATAATTTTAATTTTTGGATGAATCCAATTTCGTTATTCTTTCTGTTGCATCCTTCTATCACCTACGTACAGTACATCCAAAGTTAATTGACTCATTCCTTCCTCCGATAATCAAAGGGACAATTTTCTATTTGGTGTTGAAGAAAAGATGTAACCCCATACTTACCAAGGTTGTGTCAATGACAGGTGGGCCCATCTAAGTCATTGGCAGTGGCAAATGGACATTTGCAATGTCATTAGAAAATTATTCCATAATCAAAAGGCAGAGCGCCATCGCTGTCATGATGCCATCTATTAATAACTAGTATGCCTGCCAGCGCATTTGCGTGGCTAGAGTTGATTGTTTTCACAACGATAATAGTATAAAATTTATAAGCTTATATGTAGGTATTTCATAATATTTTGTAATAAAGTTTTGTATGCTTTCTTTTATAGTCGCATTCCTCGCCTCTTTATCACCTGCTCGTAATGATGCTTAGTTAGTTGTCGTCTTGGCTTGCTGTCCGGATCACTTGTTCCTCTAGTACACTTTTGCCAACTCATTATCCGTCCCGTCTACTTGTTGCCCATTCCGGCATGGGCTACTACCTTCACATGTCACCTGCTCCCCTAGACTTCCTACTGGTAGGTTGGTCATCTTGTTGTTCCGATTGCCTACTCGTCGCCCTCTCATTCAAAGCTCTTCCTGTCCTCCTTTCTAACTTGTTTTTCGGTTCTCTCGCTCATCCTTACTTTGTTATCGTTATAGCTTGTTTTTCAGTTTGCCTACTTATCACATCATAATTTAGCTATTTTAGACTCATAATGGTATGGTGAAAAAATTAGAAATAAGAATTAGGGATATTTTTAGCTATCTTTTATAACTCGAATTTAGTTATTTTTTGGACTTATAATGGAATGACGGGTAATTTAGAAATAGGTGTGAAGTGTTTTTTGGTTATTTTTTATTATTTCGAATTTAGCTATTTTTTTACTCATAATGGCATGGTGGGTAATTTAGAAATAGGTTCGAGGGGTATTTTTGGCTATGTTTTATTATTACGAATTTACCTATTTTATAAATATTTATAGGGGGTTTTGTGACTAAACTTTTCATAATGGCAGTGGTGGGTAATTTCCTTTTCTTATTTTCTCGGATTAACGTGGGAATTTCTAACATTTTAGAGCGAACGTGGTGGCTTCTAGGCCTTGAGAGCGAAGGTGGAGGCTTCAATTCTTGATCAATTATATATATAACTAGCAAGGTGGCCCGCGCATATTGCGCGGCTAGCCACGCTACTGCTATTGGTTTCATATGAATTGGACTTTATTTTTGAATGTGTCTATCCATTACATGTCTTTTTTCTTTCAAAACTATACATTACGCTGTAGCTAATGGTTATTTGTACATTAAACCACCTGTGCAATCAGCCTCAGAAAATATATATTAACGATTCAGATGTTCTAAGCTATTTTATCTTCTCTGTTGTCACAGCAATTTTAACTCCAGATGTGATCTAAATAAATCACCACTAAATCCGTTATTTAGCCTCCGTGGTACACGCAAGTTATAGTGCGATAGGGTGACCTAAATAATTCAAGGTATATTATTTTCTTTCTCGCCACCTAATATATCACAATAACCACACTAAAATATTAAAGCTCGAACTTTTGTTGTGCTTGACTAATTTATGAGACTCCATGCTCCGACTTATTAGTTGCATTGGACTAACGTATGGCTTTGGTATGGTTGTTCCAAGTCATTGTTCTTGTTATCTTAAAAAGAAGGGTTACGCAGTAGATATGCTTTATTACATCAACTTTCATGACGAACCTGTAAAGGGTTGTCAGCTACTGTTAACACAAAATCAAGTTGTTTTGTAGATAACATATTTTTTTCACAAACAATTGTGTCGAAGATAGTGCACTTATGGTTTTCCGCTAAAATATTTTGGCATGAAAAATCAATGTGCGTATCCCACATTTTTTATTCGCTTTTGGTCTACACAGGGAGGGGCCTGCAAGTTATTCATTTTTGTTTAGACATTGTACAACTACAATATGATTATTATGCTAGATTCCCAGTGTAATGATTTGCTTTCTCACCTCAAAGAAAAGCTGTAACACTGGAATCTGACCTCCTAAAATAAGCTCCAAACATGAATTACACATTTTTTTTCATACGTAATTTTAAATGAACTGGATAAATCCTAGTGGCACATGAAGGTGAGCAAGTAACAATTTCCCTCGCCAGCAGCACCCCCTGAACAACCATGCGGATCGACACCCTGCCAGTACAATTCGCTAGCTTCTTCTTCACGTACTCATGCTGTTTTATCTTCTTACCTCAAATCATCGATCAAAGAAAAGGTCATTCCGAAGCTAATATAGGCTCATTGTCAGCCAAGCTCCCTGAGATTATCTGTCAGCGATGCTGCTCCTCTGACGTGACGACACTACACACTTCTGCCATGGTTCTACTTCGAGGCCGGATGTCATCGTGTTCGTCTGTCAGCATTGCAGCCACGTTTCTCAACGGGCTAGCGATTCCACATCGGTGCAGCTCCGTTTATCAGCATGGTGCCTGTCCAGACCGATGCAGCTGCGTTTATCCAGAGCTCAATTCATGACCAGCGTTCTACTTGTCATCAGCCAGGCCAGCTGGTGGTTTCCATGCCTTCGTAATGGCACTCAAGTTTCAACGCATCTTGGGCACTGCGAGATTGCGAGAGTATTAAACGATCCCCATGGCTTGTATTGTCTGATTGCAAGTTTACCACTTGATTCAGTTTCCTTCGGGAGCTGAGTTTAGCGGCTCTGTTGCTCTTAGGAAATATGTGATGGAGAGCCAGGTGACACAATGGCGACCGTACCTGTGCCTCTGGAACAGCATGTTCAGCTTGACGCCGCGTCGGCGTCCTATGCCACTTAGCCTGTTTGTTTCGTGTCCACTGCGCGCCACAGCCTGCCGCGCCGAAGATTTGGCTCGCCGCACTCGCCAAACGCCCTACGCCACAGCTCCCCAAAGATTCGGTGCCGCCACAGCCGGCTAGTTCATTTTTTGCGCCGAAGCTCGCCAACTGTGTGGCGGACGAATCGTCCGCCGCACTTTCGGCGCGGCCGCAGCTCTGGCGACGTGCGGCGGTGGCGGGCACCAAACAGGCCCTTAGGGTCTGTTTGGTGCTCTCTCTCTCTCTCCTTCATGCATTGCCTTCACTAATCTGCTAGTAGCTGACGCTCTCCAACACTTGATGCCGCTGTTGGATCGGACCTGACGATCGTGCCCCTGCTACATGATCTTATGCCCATGGTTGTAATTCCTCATTGCCGAGGTCCATCGGCCATGATTGAGAATTAGCTTAGAGCCCCGTCCACATCAGTTACGACTGCACAGCCGAACAAATCTCATGTCCTTTGCTTGGTTTCCTTGTTATTTTGTTCCCATCAATCGGTAATAATGTTTTGACCGTTTCCATCTTAATTTGAGTTGTAACTGGACACAATCTGCGTTCACAGGATGCATCTTATCTTCTATTCCGAAAAATAATTCTAATGTGGGTTGTACCTAGCATGAACTCTTTACGTTAATCTAGACCGTTCAATCTTCATTAAAATCAATGGTGTAGAGCTTTTCTTTTTTTCGATTAATGTGGGAATTTCTAAGCCTTGAGAGCGAACGTGGTGGCTTCTTTTTCTCTTCAAATACTAAGATAATAGATAGATTGCTCCCTCTGATTCCTCGATCTCCACGAAAAATCCAATGAAACCATGCGTCAAAATCCAGTTGGTTCTACACATTGTGCCTAATAGAGTAATACTAGTATAGTGTGCCTCTTGCAACGAGTCCAAATCTTTCACAAATGATAATGGACATTAGTTACGGCTCTGTTCATACATATATTTCGACATATATCTCTACCTCTTGTAATCACGATTGTTGTACATTTTAGTTACGTTGTTCATGTTTTCTCCACGTATATCTCTTCCTCATCATGTAATCATGATTGTGTAATGGCTTCGTATCTCTTTCATTGCGTATCTCTCATGTAATCTTGAGTATCGTGCAGGTTAGTTCGGGCTGTCAATATCCATATCATCCCAGACCCATGAGATCGTGATCGTACATAGAGTATATAGTATAATATTAGCGCTGTTCATATCTTCCTTAGATATGGCAATATCTATTTCGTTTACTGATTTTAAAGACTCAATTTTTTTATCTACATTCTTCCTTTGGATACCTCTTATTCCCGTAATTATGACTGTACAGGTTACTTCAGGTTGTCAAATCTCTCTTTAATTACACCTATATATCGACCTCGTGTAACCTCAGCCTATGACTTAAGTGCTTCTATATAACTGCAGCCCATCAATCTTGCGCAAGCCTAACTCATTTTTCTTTTTCCTTGATCCAACTCTTAACTCGTTCATCATCCTCTCAAAACCAACCTTTGATCCAATTCCAAAAATCAGTATGAGTGGGAGCGGTCATGATAGCCTGGTACGTGTGATGCTCGTATTCCTGTTCATCGCGCTCTTTGCAACGCATGCACAATGTAAGTGACATAACCAACTTGTCTTCTCATTAGATGTATATAATTACTACATACAGGCTGATGAATACTACAATGAACCGCAGCTGGTCGTCTTCCTTACCAGCGCAAGGCCAGAAGTATAACAAAAGATACATATAGCCTTACCAGCGCAGGTAATACTGCGGTTAGTACTACAGCATTAGCCGAGAACAAGATTGTATTGGTTTTTTGCAAGAAGACAAAGTGTTTTCCACACTGGTCGGACTGCTATTGTTGCACGAATTCAAAGCCGCCGGAGCTGTGCTATGACACACGTGATCAGTGCAATGCTGTCTGCCCCGTCTGCAACCCGAGGTGCCCGCCGCAGTCCTCCCACCAATCGTTGATTGAAGCTCAACAACCAGATGTTGCAAATGGACAATACCTTACATGATTAAGAGGTTATGTGTAACCTTAAAACCATCTGTTCGATCTAAATAATGTATTGATGCATGGCACTATATACATCGGACATCTATTGTGCTGATATTCATGATCTATTATTGCTTTCCTTGCTTGGTTCGAGCTTTTACTCTGTATGATTTTCCCCTTTCCCTCTAATTTTTTTTGGCCCCCTCAAATGTCGGAACGAGATCCTCTGACGTCGGAGAGGGTCGCTGACCTGTGGGGTTAGACACCGCTGAGTCCACAGGTCAGCGATGGAGTCCCTCTGACGTGACGTCAGAGGATCCGGTTCCCAAATGTCACACATCTTAAATTTTCCCTCTATGGACATATTTTTCCATGTTCACTCCGAGTGAGCGCAGGCGCAAGAGCAGTAGCAATCATCGCTGGAAAAGCCTAGGAGTCACGAATGAGACTTGATGAACTTGTGAGCAGGCGCGTAGGAAGGCCGCGTCATGATGCCGGCATCCGCATGGCCGGTGGCGCCAAAAGTTCGGATCGATGCGGTGGGTCGCGCTCACGAGAGCAAGCACAATGTTGCAGTCAATAGGCATTAAAATATTCGTTCAAGTAGTCAATAGCCATTGTGGAACAGTCAATACAGAGGCTGGAGCAAAAGCTGTCTATAGCACTACTGACCGGCTGAAAGGAATAGAAAAACATTACTTTACAATGTGCACTGTTCACAAATAATAAAAAATGAAGAGCATGCGCCTGTTGCCAACGGCCATGGCAACGGTCAGGTAGCCGTTTGAACTCTGCTTGTCCGGCAACAAAACTGCACAAGGCATTCGGTGCAACATTCACTTCATCTCTCACAACTCGAGCGCATCCTCTTCAGCAATGGATCCCTCTCAGAAAAGTTTCACAAATTTGCTCAATCAAGACTCAGCAAGCTCGTATTCTGAGAATAGTAACCCAAGCTCTCCTCCAACTCCTCAATCCCAGTTTGCCTTCACAGCACCTAATTTTTTCCAAAATTTCAACTCTTTTGGTGCTCCAAGGTACCCACCGTATGGCCAATCTCCTCCAAGATTTCAAGACATTCAACCGCAACATGGTTGGATGCCATCTCCTACAGCAAGCTTTCAAGGTTTCCAGCCACAGGATAGCTCCACGTGGTCGCGGGAAGAGGAGGGGAATCCGGAGGCGATGGATTATTTTTTCCCCTAGTGGACCTATCTTACAGCTTCACCATTGTGAAGCAGTCAATAAGTAAAGACACCTAAAAGTAAGACCCATCTGTATGGACTACTTTGTCAGTCCATATTGCGGTTGCCCTGAGGATCGTTAAGAATCACTGCCACCTACTAGTACAGCTTGCTACTATCAGCTACCATCGTCTCCTGTCTCCACGCCACTGATTTCGGCCCCACGATGGCGCCTGATGACAGCAACCTCATCTACCTCATCTGCCATGGCCTCGTGGAAATGGAACACTGGCGCGTTGGACTCTACCCATCCCCACGACGACGTGTAACTCCCCGTCTCCAAAGGAACCCATGCAGGGCACGAAGGCACGGCAGGCGCCATGCCGTGCCTCAAACCGGCATGGTTGGTGGCACCGTCGCCGTCAAGAGCGCTTTCGCTTTCTGCTCTATCCAGTTCACGAATTTTCAGCTCGGCTCACCAGCTTTCACGCAAAGGAACAGGCACAAATCCTCGCCGTCATCATCATGCAACGATCAGCCGCGCCTTAACCAACACATCACAACCACAGTGACACAAGAGATCATTCTTAAAATCAAGTCCTGATAAGATAACACGACATGTCATGGAGACAAATGACACGGGACGAAGAATAAGCGGCTGCGGGCTACACTCGCCGCACCCCAACTTTCAAGCTGCGGCTTGGCAGCCACTTCAGCCACTCACAACACACATATCTCTCCATCCCCAGACCCCAAACCAAGCCTTACCACAAACACAATCCATCACATGCGTAGTCATAAGCACACTAATGGAGTAGTAGAGTACTGACTAGGAGTGACCATAATTTACCCTAATCAACTCTAGGATTTACCCTTTTCGCCTCTTGTTCAGAAGAAAAAGCTCCGAGGACTTGAATCATCAGGCGGGAAGATGTGGACTTAAACGGACACTCCCAACCCTGAATGAACGATTATAGTACTAATTACGTATACGAAGAAGAAGACCTTGTTGACTTCTTTCTCTTGATTGAATTGATTGATGCACGATGAAGCAGATGCTCGCTCGCCGCGTCAGGTCAGACCCTGAAGTTCTTGCCCTCGAAGGTCTGTCCGAAGTGCCAGTCGCGCGGGGCGGCGTTCCAGGAGGTGGAGGTGCGTCGGTCGCTGCCGGTGACGCGGAAGGAGAGCGCCTGGCCGACAAGGATGGCGTTGGACTGCCAGTTCTGGCCCCAGTTGCGCGACATGGGCATCCACCCGGTGCTCGACGCCTTCACGCTCGCGCGCACCAGGTCGCCCGCGCCCGCCACGTTCGTGATCAGCACCAGGTTGAAGTACCGGAACCCGTTGATGGTGAACCGCACGCCGCCGGACTTGCGGCACGGCACCCTGCAATCAATGTCCAAATATCCCAATATCATTAGCAAGCAATTACTACTATTACTACATGTCAAAATAATCAGCAATTAACAGAGTACATGAATCATTTGATTCTTTCCCGATTCCCAGGGGTAGAACTATAGTACTCCTACCAGCTGCTGTAGAAAGCAAGGACAAGACAGCCATTGTCAGGAGGGTGCAGGCCGAGTGCACAGACGAACCAGGACCACGGTTTCACGCGTAATGGTCGAGCCGCAGGACGGAAATGGCCCTTGTGCTTTACAGGTCACACAACGGGACCAGGGGCCAAGAGGGAACGAAGGGCAAACCGGCCAATTTTCAGGCATGGGGATGCCAGTGGTGGCAAGAGGAAAAACAGAGAAAAGCAGCGAAGCGAAGGAGAGGCGGGGACACGGCACGGCCGGAATCACGGGTGTCTGCCCCGGACGCGAAAGTGAAAAAGGTCAAAGCGTGCCCCTACCAGAGTTCTACAGTTCCTTCTACCACCATGTTGTTTTGGAGGCTTCTCTGGGCCTTTTGCAGTTTTGCACTTTTGCTGCTACTAGTTGTACCTGTGTCTGTCTACTGAATCATTCATGACAAAATTTCCTGAACATTTCAACTCAACATAATTTCTGAATTGCTCCTATGCATGACCAAATTTTCTGGACAAATTCAAGGAAACATAATTTCTGAACATTTTTGTTATTATCTTCTTAAAACAGTGTAAAAAAAGTACTCCTACTATGCTGTGTTACAACAACTAAAGCGCAAAGGACAGGTTGATAGACCCAACAAAATGTCATTTTCCAGTAAAGATCCAAACAACAAGGCTTATTACTGCTAGTGGTGCCGAAAGTTGATAATTCATCCGTTTGCGTGCACTGAAACTGATTTCACAATGGAAACGGCCCTAGCACAGAACTAACGGACCAGACAAAATCTGAGCAGAGAGATGACCTAACACCAACTTGCAGCAACGGAAGCTCGTATCACTAAAGCAGCAGACGCAAGATCAAACATAGGACGCAACGATGCAGTGCTCCCTCCTTTCCAGCTTAATACCAAATCAACTTCTGAACATTTCTTGTTCATTAAACAGTGATGAGAAGTACTCCTACTACGCTGTGTTTACCACTAAAGCAGTAAAGAAGGCTTACTACTAATGGTGGTGAAAATCCAAACTTTCTGAACATTTCAGCTTAACGAGATAATTTATGAACATTTATGTTGTTCTGTTCTGGAAACTACTGCAACGCTGTGCTACCACTCACTAAAGCACGAAAGACGCCGCGTCACCCAACTAAGTGTCAAATTCCAGTAAAGATCCAAACAAGACGGCTAGCTACTAGTGGTACTGAAAGTTCATTATCCGTCGTCCATCACATGTGAAATGCCGGGCAGGACTTACTCCAGTGTGGAGTCTACGTTTGCGTGCACTGAAACTGATTTCACAATGGCAACGGCCCAAGCACAGATCTAACGAACCAGGCAGTCCGGGCAGAAAGATGAACTAACACCAACCTGCAACGGACTCCTTCAGTGCTAGTATCACAAAGGCAGCAGATTCAGTAGTAGCAAACATAGGACGCAACGACGCAGTGCTCCCTCTATTTCCAGCTTGGCACCAAACCAACTTTGGCACGTACAGAATTGCACGTTGCTGACTTGCTGTATCCTACCTACCCATGGCTTTCACACCCGGATCCGGT
The DNA here is from genome assembly GCA_012490785.1 of Eragrostis nindensis. Taxonomy (NCBI): domain Eukaryota; kingdom Viridiplantae; phylum Streptophyta; class Magnoliopsida; order Poales; family Poaceae; genus Eragrostis; species Eragrostis nindensis. The sequence goes on from JAAXCT010001313.1 coordinate 114,870, forward strand.
GCGCATTCCCGTTCCACCGGACCGGAGCACTAATTCCGCCAGCCGTGATCAGCCAAGCGAGAAATTAATCGCCATGACGTGCAGCTACGTGCATCAGAATCATACCGGCATTAACGAGAAAGGTGAACCGGCAAGGAAATCCGGCGGGACGGTACAGGACCGTGACAACGACGGAACGCGCGTCACGGATTGATTTTTCCCGCGAACAGCGCGACGAGGTAGGGGAGAGGAGCAGAGCACCACGCCGCCTCAAAAGACGCGAGAGGAGGAATCTTATCGAGTGCAGAGAGGAGCGCAGAGCAGAGAGCCCTGCCCCCCAATGGCGGAGTAAAAATAAAAGGATAACCAACGAACGCTCCATCCACACCAATCAAAGCGAATGTCTTTTACTACTGGCACAGTCCCCAACGACGACGAGACCAAGAAACAGCACCACGCATTGCTACCGAGAGATTGAGAATGGAGGGAAGACGTCCGACATTACCGGCGGTAGGAGACGGGGACGATGCCGGCGCGGTACTCTGCGATGTGGAGGAACATGGGCATGGCGAGGTCGAAGTGCGGGCGCGGCGGGTTGCACCACCCGCCGTCGTCGGAGGGGAGGGCGTAGTTGGGCGGGCAGAAGTTGGTGGCGGTGACGTGGATGGAGGGGCTCCCCGGGTGGCACCACCGCCACCCCGGCTGGTTCTCGCACTTGATCTCGAAGCACGCGCCGCAGCTCTGCCCCTCGTTGAACAGCGCCGTGCTCAGCGCCGCGTTGTTCACGCCGTACCCCTGGCTGTACAGGTTGCCGTACCCGCAAGCGCCGCCTGCAACGCAAACACCAAGTTTTGATTCATTCCATCGTTTTGATTCGTTTCATCGTCAGTTTCTTCATTTCGACAACTGAAGATGGATGGAAACCAGCAACAAGAACTCGAGATGGATGGAAGTGGTGTGCCCCGTACGTACCCATGGTGCCGGACGCGTCGCTGCCGCCGTAGAACGTGGCGTGCGCGCTCTGCCAGGCGCTGCCGGTGTACACGCCGGGAATGCGGGCGGCGGCGGGGGCGGCCATCATCGCCACGGCCAGCAAGAACAGCGCCGGCATTGCCGCCATCCCTTCTCGCTCGTCTGCTCCTCGGCTCGTGCGGTGCACTTGGCCACAGGACAAGGAGCGCACTGGCGGCAGCGCAAGAAGTCGTATGCGGCGGAGTGGTGGTGGTGGGATGCGAAGGCCAGAGGGCGCCGCTATTTATGGAGGCACGAGGCAGGCCAAAATAATGGCGCTTGCGAAAGTGATCTACTCTCTCTCTCACGCGCGTAGGTCAAGTAGAGTAGTGGCAAAAAATGAAAACGGGACGCGAAGGGGAAAAGCGACGGATGGAAATGCGCGATTTTGCGGCGATTGATTGCCAGTTTTAGCAGCTGATGGTGCCTTGTACTGTACGTGCAGGTACAGCCGTGCCGTGCCGCGCTCTCTCTCGGCGGGCAGTTGGTTGGGGCGGCTTCTCTTTTTCTTTTCCTTTTTCTAACTCTCCTTGGCTCTGTTCGGATGAGGAGCTAGCTGCGCTACTTGATTGCGTGTGCCGCGGCCTTGTCTAGCTATAAAAACATCGCAACAATTTAATGGCGTGCGCGTGATTTCCGTGGAAGTTTAAACAAAACCTATATATAATAGCGCAATTATACGTGGTAAATCACTGGATTTTACTAGTACGAAATCGTACTGTAATTGGCGTCATTAACGTGGGATAAAAAAGAACTGATGGCCTGGGTTTAACTCACCTTGAGAGGTTGTGTGCGCGAAATGCAAATCCCTGAAACATTCAGGAGGAGAGGAGGCGTCTTTGTTAAAGGCTGATCACAGGTAGTAGTACATCGAAACTGTCAGTTTGGTTAGTTAAAGAAACTCCCGCGGCTGCTGCGTCGACCCAGCCATGATTTGGTGCATCATTTGGTCCGGCCTTTTCCGTTTCCACGCCGCTGCCGTGCCCCTGTCTCGCCCCATCATCCAAACGGCACCGCCATGATTCTGCCGCTCGGACGGACGAGCAGCCGATCGACCGGGCAGCCGCGGAGCTCGCGCACGCCGCGTCGGGCCCCAGACCAAAAGCAGCGCCGGGCCATCCCATCCATGTTCGTACGCCGCCATGGACGGTTGGGTGCCCGCCTCCCTCCCTCCCTCCCTTATTGCTTCCATCGCAAGTTGTCCGTCGTCCTGGCCTCTGCTCTGCTCTGTTCCGGGCGGTGGTGGCCTGGCCTTGCGCGCGAGTGAATTCGATTGATCGGCCATGGTACGTAACGTCGCGTCCTTTCTCTTTCCATGTTTTCTCTCTTTTCTTTTCGTTGCGGGTTGCGGCCGGCCAATGCTTTTGCTTCGCGCGTAGCCCGGCTACAGCGTTAAAGTCCCGATGCCAGCGCCATGTTTGAACGAAAGGCGCCCGAAAATATGGAGGGAACCGAGGTGAAGTGAAACCCTTTTGCCGACGGCACGCTGGTTTTCCACCATACCGTGGAGTGGAGTACTATCGAGGGTTATGCTCAAAAACCACCGGCGACAAAACTGCCAGCCACTAGTATTATTCATCCAAACTACGGTGTGCAAGCTTCTGTTACTACTTACTATCCTAGTACAGTACCGCACTACAAGTCCGGTAGGCGTGAAGAGCGCGCATCGTTGGACACAAACATGAGGCATGCCATCATATTGTCACTACAGTTGATTCGAACCATCCATCTATCGCTAGTCGTCGCGTGTCGCACATGCCAAAGGCGTCTCAATGATTGGGTCGATCGATCGATCCGGCGTTACAGAACTGCAATTGCAACGCCTGCCTGCTCTGCAACTGATCGAGCTTTTTACCAAATTGTGAGCGGCCATGAGCCCATGATCCCTATTCCCTACGGGAGCGCCATGTAGCGTGGACCGGGTTAACCAGATATAGGGCTGGTATATATATGACCCTTTTCCGGACCATGCACCTGTTTAACAGTGTTGGTAGTCGCCCCTGCCTGGTCCATTTGGGTGGACACTTAGGATGCGTTTGGATCCCACCGGCTAAACCAAAAGTGACTAAAATTTAGTCAGTTGAGATACGAAAGTTCCAGACGCAGGGACTAAAACGTGACTAGAATATTTTAGACGCGTTAGACACTAAGGCCAAGCTAAAACGGACTAAAAAATATTGCTGAACAGCGCTGCCTCTGTCTTCCCGAACGCTCTCGTCTCCACGCAGCCCCTGCCCCTGTCTTTTTGCAATTTTTTAATGAACTTTAGTCACTTTAGTCTTAAAGAACCAAACATGGGTGACTAAAATTTAGTCATTGCTTTTTAGTCAATTTACTTTAGGTGGTGGGTTCCAAACGCAACCTTAATCAAGCCAACTACTTACCGAGCACGCTGTAGGGGTGCGTGCATTGCTTGTGTCGTGACATGCCACGTGCTTATTGGTTCGTACGTTCTACGACGTGCCTTGGCTGCTCCATCGACTAGAGCTACAAGATGGCCAAATTTCCAGAACAGTTTTGAACGTACTCCCATCTAGTTTAGCTGGCACTGATCTACTACCGTTCCAGAGAATGACGAAGAAGTGCGGCGGTATCCGTCGTTTTGCTGCTGCGAAATTCACCGGGACTCGGCAGGACGACCAACGGAACGCATGGATTTTTTTTTTCAGTCGAGAAAGAATGTTTGGTAGCGCACCCACGAGGAGGCGGCAGGCGAGGCGAGCGCGTGCCTCGGATCCCTCCCTGCTCAACGGCATCCACCGCGGCGACCTCCCATAACTCCCCGTACGCCCCGCCACGCGCGGCCGATAACGTCCCGTCCCACCACCACCACCAATTCTCGTCAAGCCGATCGCCTCGAAACAGCACCGAATTGATCTCGCACACACACATGGCGCGCTCGCCTCCCGTCGTCGTTCACACGCGCCGGTCGGGTCTGGTCGTGGGCTCGGTGGCTGGTCCCGCACCCATCGTCGATCGCGCCCCGCGCTTCAACGCGCCTCCTCATCTCTGGTTCGTTCCAGGCCTTCCCCATCCCTCCTCCTCTTTACTCCGCGCGCGTGACGCACGCACGCCAGCGGGCGCATAGTAGTAAAATCCTTCATGCTGGCACGAGTGCCGGACGCACGGTCCGATCGCGATACTACGCCTCCACTGCTCGTTGCCGGACCTGCCACGCCTTAAATGGGAACGGCGAACGTACTACTAGCACAGTGGTGCAAGATTTTGTTACTACCAGCACGATGACGGTTAAACGAGGACCTGCTGGCACGTACAGTACAAGAGAACGTGAGCCACCGGCGGCCGGCGCGCCGCGCCGGATGCTCCGCCTGCGCTGCCGCGGCATGGACGCGCGCGGCGAGTGCCGTGGATGGCGCGAGAGCAGCCCACCTTCCGGCGTGACGGGCGTGGACGCGACACACCCAAACGGACCCCGCCGCGCCCGACGTTTCCGGAGGAAATTCTCGCGGGTTGGGGTTGGCTGGGCGTGAAAGCGATGGGGACGGCCGGGGTGGTGCCTCGCCTCGCCTCGCTTCTCCGTGCGTTACGCTTTGCCGGCTGCCGCGCGCGGTCCCGACTAGCTCCGAGCATGTGGCAGAAGATGGGTGAGCTGCCCGCCGTGGATCGGCACCACGCCACGCCATCCGTCGCTAACGGTTTCCTTGGCCGGACTCGCGCGCTTGATAACTCTCTCTCGACTCCATCCAGCCAGCGGGGGCTGCCTTCGCTTCCACGCCTCCGGAAGTGGATGGTTTGGGCCGGCGCGAGGTCAAATGCTACAGTACATTGCTCCGCCTCCGTCGACGACCCATGTTTCACCGGCAAGTGTACAAGTCAACTTTGAGCGAGCATTAATGATTTACTGCTGCTGAGACATGAGTGAGCTCAATCATTGACGTGGTTGGTCAGCTCTAGCTAGGTCACCAGGGTGGTTGCAACCTCGTAAAGTTAAACGGAGGAGTACGGAGAAGGAGACCATGTATATCTCTTCCAAAGTTCCAAGGCTAAACTCGGTAGCCATGTGAGAATTCGCCGTCACATTCTCATGCAGCGAAACGAGACTCGCAAGTCGCAACACTAACACGGAATTTGTTCGTTGCCACGCGGTGTGTATCCTCTGTAACGGACCTGTGGTCGGTTTTTAGAACTGGCTGCTTCTGGAAGTCCATTGCCGGTGTGCGTAGCTGTAACGGTTTGACCTGACGGCTCTGTTTCGGATCGTAGCAGCAGTACGGAGCAGTACTAGCATATGATGTGGATCGAGTGACTGCAGCGTGATCCCATACCCGGATGCTCAGCTCAGCAGATCGCGCACGGTGCGTTTCCTGATTGTTTCTCAATGGATCTGCAATCTGTTGAGCAGACCAAGATGGAGAACGGATTGCCGGCGTCTTGCACTGGAACCCGAGCCGAACACATGAGAAAGAAAACACAAGGAATTGCGGCTCCATCATCGCTCATCAGCTCGTAGCTAGGTAGGGAGAGAATATTTGTACCCCTCCCTAAATTCACAACGAGAAAAATACAGCCGAGGCGGAGGATATGCCGAGCCAAGCAGAAGGGTGAGCACATCTTCAGCCAAAGGGAAGAACCCCAAGAGCGTACAGTACATGCGCTAATCTTGCCATTTCTCTCTCTCTCTCTCTCGATTCGGCGCCTGCGCGTCGGCAGGAGTGGTCCGAGGGGTGATGTCCTTTTGCAATCCGCGATGGAAACAAAAGGGAACGGCTGCGAAATGTTCCCAATCACGGCGAGTGTGGAAAAGACCCCGGCTTTACGCGACTTTTTCTCCCCGTAGTGCCATTTCAGGCCACTCCCGCGATATTCCGATGTGAAGTTGACAACTGCACGCATTTTGCACCGACGCCGATCCGCTGCGCGGCAGTGCTAGCACACTCGGACGCAGCGGCACATGGTTACAGCGTAACGTGGCCAAAATTCATACATTTCAGACGCCCCGGTTGTCCCATCGTCTTCATGTTGCATTGGTGCTGTCGATCTTGGTTCCAAACCGAAACATAAATTTGGATCTCATCTCCTCACTCAGAAGCAGGGTTTACAAAACCGATGAAAACCGGCGGTTATCGCGGTAACCGGACTTATCAGTACGGTTCGGTTTCGTCGGACGTCCGGTTATCGGTAAAAACCGAACCTGTGTACTGTAGCATATTCGGTAACTGGTTTCGTCGGTAACCAGTCCGGTTTCATCGGTTTCGGTTTTTCCGGTTTTTTCGAGATTGCAATCCTTGCTCAGAAGCCATCACTGACAATTGTTCAGCTGTGCCTCCACATTCATGCATGCCTATAGCTCCTGTTCTGAAGTACAGTGTTTGTATGACCTGAAATAATACGTACTACTCCCACAATATTTGCAGCACGGATGGAGATGGATAACCCCTCCAGACCGAGAACGTCAACGAAACCTGCAAGCAATGTCGTGTGGATGCGATCGAGCATAAGACCTTGTCTCTTCGAAATCTCAGTGCAGGAGCCCATGTGCTCGGTTTCTCCTTCTTTTTTTTTTTTTAACTTCCTTTGGGGCACACTGGTGGGTTAGTTGCGCGTCATCTCCTGTCGTTTTTGTATTCATTAGGATTGCGTTAGGTCCCATTTCCTACTTACCAATGCCTGGACAAATCGATAAGGGTTTTGACCTGACTGCTCGGTGCTTCTTCTATAAGGGGGTGTTCGGCGCACGGGGTCTAAACTTTAGAGGGTTTTTTCAACGAATATTGTGATTACAAATAAAGTTTAATTACAAAACTAATTTCAGGACTCCGCTCGAATTCGCGAGACGAATCTAATGAGGGTAATTAAGGCGTGATTAGACGATGGTTACTGTAGCATCACTGTAGCAAAACATAGATTAATTAGGCTCATTAGATTCGTCTCGTGATTTAGAGGGGGGTCGTGACATAGGTTTTGTTATTAAATTAATAAAAATATGTTTAAATAGTAAGATTCTCTTTGATGTGACGGGTGTTAAAGTTTAGAGGGGGTGCGCCGAACACCCCCTAAACCCCACTTCAGCAGTATGGTAGATTTCGTGGTTCTGATTTTTGGTACTCGCCAACGCATGCGAGCCCGAGCGGTCAGAGCAGAGGCTCCGGGAGCGTTTCGCTCCTGTCGACCCGGGCTCGATGCTGAGGCACCGCGCGGTACTGTAGCTCGCTACAGTGCCGCGCATGCACTGTAGCACACGTAGCTGAGAATGCTACGCTGCGGTGCAGAGAAAAAAATCCCCTCGTCCTCCCCGGGTCAAAGCACATGGTTAAGACTCGCGCCGAAGCTCACAACGGCCAGCTGAGTCCCTGTGTAGGATCGGGGAGGGGGTTCGGGGGTTTTCTCGGCCTGCGTGAGAGGCTCTCCTCCTTAGCAAAATGCCGTCGGGGGCGGTCTTACCCCCGGCAGGTCGAGTTTTTTTTTGATTTTTGGTACTCCACCGAGCAGTGTAGCTGTGGACAGCCCAGCACATGGGATGATGCGAACGTGAAAATGAAATGCAAGCAGTTCAAACCTGAGCTGTTGAGTGTTGACTCCTCCCTTGAGAGTGTGTTTGTTGCATGTGGTCTAAAATTTAGAGGGTTTTTGCAACGAATATTGTAATTACAAATAAAGTTTAATTACAAAACTAATTTTAGGATTCCGCTCGAATTCGCGAGACGAATCTAATGAGGATAATTAAGCCGTGATTAGACGATGGTTACTGTAGCATCACTGTAGCAAAATATAGATTAATTAGGCTCATTAAATTCGTCTCGCGATTTAGAGGGAGGTCGTGACATAGGTTTTGTCATTAAATTAATAAAAATATTCTTAAATTATAAGATTCTCTTTGATGTGACAGGTCTAAACTTTAGAGGGGGTACAACGAACGCATCCTGTCCAGACAATGGCTAAGGGTGTGTTTGGTTGTGCTGTGGCTGTGGAAAAAGCTGCTGTGGGCTGTGAGCTGTGGAAAAAGCTGCTGTGGGCTGTGAGCTGTGGAAAAAGCTGAAAGCCGTTTGGTTGAAATGACTGTGGCTGTGGAAAAGCTGTGAAATGACTGTAATGCCCCTGAATGTCTGAGGAACAGTTTATATGGAAATTGATCGTAAAACTATGCCCTATTTCGATTTAAACATGTAAAAGACCATTATAGAACGGGAATCTTAAATATTTCAAAGTGTTGCATCCACCTTTAACATTTGATCACATAAAAACAAGGATAGCATTATAGAAAAGAGTCTAATTGATACAAATATCCTTAACAACATACTTATCCCCCTCTCGCCCTGACCAACGCATCAGCTATCCTACTACGAATGGTATTCATGGTATCCTCGTTCTCCCCATCTGCATTCTCATCTCCTTGTGTTCCTGTTGTGCCACGTGTGGCACGTGGTAGGTACTGCTCATCTGCATCACATCTGGCGAACTCCTTATCATTCAAGTTGCTGTCACGAATAAAATTGTGCAATGCCATACAAGCTAGAATGATATGCTTCTGGGTACGAATAGGAAAACTTGGTATGGCCTTCAAAATGCACCACTTCTGCTTCAAAACTCCAAAAGCCCGCTCAATGACATTTCTAAGGGATGAATGCAAGTAATTGAACATCTCGTACTTCCCTTGTGGAGGACGTCCTGAACGAGCCCGAAATTCCGGAATATGGTATGTGCTTCATTTAAAAGGGGCAAGATATCCAATTCGGTTTGGATAACCAGAGTCGACAAGGTAATATTTTCCTACAAAAACAAATCAACAATAACTAATGTAAATAGATGACATGAGCCGGTCTACTGGAAATAGAATTACTGACAAGTTATGGAATCTTGTATACCTTTAGGAGGGACAGGAAAAGAAGGAAAATTTGCTAATGCATGATTCAATATCCGAGTATCATGTGCAGATCCTGCCCAACCAGCGACCGTAAAGATAAACCTCATGTCAAAGTCACATATTGCTAGCACGTTCTGAGTTGTATTGCCATGTCGACAAGTGTGGTTTACCACTTCCTCTGGTTCCACTTCAACTGGAATATGTGTGCCATCAATAGCTCCAATGGCGCCTTTGAAATAAGGCCAGAAACGGTCCTCTTTCACCCTTTCATGCTCATTAGAGAAAGTAGGATCCCTTGGTTTGATATTCTTCTTTGCCAACTTGAGCAAACAATTCAACACTTCATAAAACTTGGTGTGAACTGTCCATGTTGACCGTGTAAAACGATTTTCAACTTGTGAGAATGATTGGGGTCCTCCAACAATCCATAAGAACATGGCTAATGCCTCAATTGATTCTACATTCCAAGTTGATTTCAAACCATATTCTGAGACAAGCAAATCATGCAGTTTCATGAAAACCTCTGGGCTCATGCGAAACATCTTATAGAAGTACCTCGGACGACCCAAGCACCTCATAACCCATTGCAATCCTGTTTCTGGTGTCTCCCTATATGGTCCTTTGTTCAAATACCGCGCAGTGTATTGGTTCCCCATTTCACCAAGCATAGCAGCATGTTGGGAAAGTTGCGCTAGATGTTCCAAAAGTTGCAAATTACGCAGGTTCTCATCCATCTGCAGAAAACATTCAATGGATTAATAATGATATAATCCATCTGCAGAAAACATTCAATCTGGAAATTTATGGAAGCAATGACACAATCTGAAATTTATGGAAGCAATGACACAATCTGAAATTTATGGAAGCAATGACACAATCTGAATATTTATGGCAGCAATGACACAATCTGAAATATATATGGTTCTCAAATAAAACTAGGAAATCATGTTTACGATACAAGCAACTACAAATGGTTCTCAAATAAACAAGGAAATAGTTTACAATACATTCAACTAAAAGTACACAAGGAAACAAATTGCAGCAACTCTACTCCCGCTTCTTATGCTCCCTCTCAATCAAATCAAGTCTTCCTTCATTTGTTTCAAGCACGCAAAGAACCTCTCTAAATTCAGGCTTCATGATCAACATAGTGGCTGTATGCATTAGAGCAGTTTTCTCCTCAACTCCACAATCTTTCACCATCTGCATAGCCTCTTTGATGGTAGGAACTAGGTTAGGTGGAGAAGCAGATGATGCTTCAGCACTTGTGGAGATCTTCGTAGCTGCATTTTCTATCTTCAAACAAGTGCTCTTGTATAGTCGAAGGAAGGGGCTCTTCTCCTCCTTCTCTTCAGTACCACTAGACATGTCCTTCCGCTTCTTTTTGCTTGGCTTTGCTTTCTTCAGAGCAGCCAGCTTCACGTCATCACTATCCGGAGATTTCTGTACCTCCGACACATCCTCATCACTTGACTCAGCAGAGGAAATATCTCCAGGACATGATGCACTAGCCCCTGTGACATGCACCTTCTCAAACAACATATGCAGGTCGTCAAGATACTTCGGTCCTTGCTTTCTGTACCTCACATGGTTGCATTTGAGACCTTTCTCAGAATTGTTGCATCTCTGAAAGTAAATGTAAAAAAATGAAACACGTTTGCATATATGTCAAAAGCATGCAAAAAAAAAAATTAACAATGCAAGGTTAGTTCTTACAGCAAGGTGCACATCCCACCATTCATCTGGGCAGTCAACAGTTTGTTTGGCATCATTCCATCCAAGTCCAGTGGCAGAATTCTTGAGCTCCATGAACCATGTATATTCTTTTTTCATATTGTCCAATTTGTTCTTCAATTGTTTCTTAGTTTGCTTCAGCGTAGTTCTTTCTTCGTACTTGGTTCTCAGATTTTTCCAACCATTCCTAGTCAACTGTCCATTTGGCCTATTCCCTGCTTCTATCTCCCCTTTACAGATATCAATGAAATGCCTCAAATTGGCATCACACCAGTCTGCCTTATCAGACATCCTTTCAATCAACCAAAAGAGCAATTTAATACAATGCAATAATCAGAAAAAGAGCTACTGTGATATGTTTCTTCTACCACAGATCAATTTGTCGATAAAATCCTGCTTCATGAGCATCAACAAATGACTTGCTGACTTTGCTAATGGATACAGTTATGCATCACCAAATCAGTTGATAAAAAGACCAAATTAATTGCTAACAAGACCACACACTATCCAGAACCGTCAGCCAACAACAATTTGTAGGACAGGATGCATCAATTTGACAATTTGAGACTTGTTCGTACCTGCAAGCCGAGACTCTTCTTGGTAGCACTGCAAATGGACAGTGGGGGCGCCTGGAATTGGAGGGGGCCTACAATTGGAGGGGGCGCCTGGAATTGGAGGGCGCACAGATTGGAAAGGGCGCACAGATTGGAGGGAGCAAATGGAGACGGCACACTGGACTTACTGCAAATGGAGAGGGCGCACAGATTGGAGGGAGCTTGTTCCTTCCTCGAGCTCGACTGGAGACGGCCTCCTTCGATTCAAGATGGAGCGGCAGCAGGGAAACAAGCAGGGACGGTGGACAGGGACCTGCGCCGTTGGCTGGCCGTCGACCGCGACAGATCTGCAGAGCAGGACACGCACAGCCGTCGATTCGCGAGGGCGTGGTGGCGGAGAACGGCGCTGGCGTCGAGCACGTGTGGTCGGCGGCGAGCAGGTGCAGCGGCAGGGGCGGTGTCGGGCAGGGGCGCCGTCGGGCAGGGGCGGCGGCGGCCACACAACCCTAGCGCCGCGGAGCTCGCGTGCGCGTCGCCTCTCTTTTCTGCCGAACGAGTGGGGAAAGGAGAGGAAAAGAACGAAGCGTTACGAACATAACGAGTGGCAGTGGGTAATTTTCGTGAAAAGTTGATTCCCACAGCCGGTGAAAGCACCTCTTGACGTGCTGTGAAGTTTGCATCGGGAAAAAGCTGCTTTGATGAAAGAACTTAGAAGAAAGCAGGTGTCTTTGGTTGTCTATGGACTTTTTAAAAAGCAAAAGCACCTCTTGAAAGCACAACCAAACAGGGCCTAAAGCGCTGATGAACTACAGTACGATTCTTCCGCGAAAAAGGCTCATGAGATGTGCTTAGACTGACTTCAACAAGGCTATGCATCTCGGTATATGGCTCTCAAAAAGTACTGTGCATCTCCAATTCTTCTCCCAACAGAGTAGCCAAATGAGAAGGCAAACTGCCTTCTGAGGAGAGAGGGAATGTAAAATTGCAATCCCTCTCTCCTCTGATGCATCCGCGCGGCGCGAGCGGTAGCGGCACGAGGTCGGACTGCAGGCGTTGGGCGAGCGGAGGCGGCGGCGCGGGCGAGTGGAGGCAGCGGCGCGGCCAAGCGGAGGCGCGCGGGTCGAGCTCATCTTCTTCCTAGAAATTCATCCCAAGGCTTGAGCCGCCGTCGTGCTCATCTTCTTCCTCCTCCATTTCCACATCCCAATCCCGAGCTCTCTCAGTTGCAGTAGAGATGAAGGACAGGTCTTGTTCTTTTGCTGCTCACAGCAAGCTAGTTCACTACTAGAAACCGTTGCTCCCTTCCATCCTAAATTCGTGTCCATAGTTGAATATTTATACGAATTAGTTGGTCCATGCCGTTCAGCATACCCTCACGAGCATATAGATGCTCATATATCGCTGGATTGTGACCGGAGTCCATAGAAATCGTAGCCGCTTCGCCGTCTCCGTCTGTTCGCCGTGCGACGAACAGACACGCAGCTCGATCTCTATCTGAGGGATGCCGGCATGCTGCGGCAGCCTGCTAGCGCAGCCCATGATCGCCAAGCTGCGCCACAGCCGCACCACCTTGCCATTGTGCCTCGCCCCACTCCGACTTGGGAGCGCGTCCATGGCGCCGCGCACGAGCTCGCCCAGGCGCGCTGCGTCGCGCGCACAAGCTTGCTCCGCCCAGCCGTGTCGCGCACGAGCTCGCCCCGCCGCGCAGCGTCGCACCCGACCTCGCCCCTGGCTGCCTCGCGCCGCGCCGCGCAGCCCACCCGCTCCCATCTGTTCTCCTCCGTCAAGCTGATGCGGCTTTATAGCACGGGATTCGTATGGCACGGGATAAGTAGGCGGCTCGATTCGCGGTTGAAGCTCCACAATCTGAAGATTAGCAAGGGCGTCAAGCAGGGCGGCGCGTGGAGCGGCTCGGGGGCGGGCGCGGCCGCGCGCGGCGAGAGCGGCACGCATGCGCGCCGGGGCGAGCTCGATGCGTGGCGTGGGAGCGCGGCGTGCGGGCCGAATGGTTGCCTCTCGAAATTTGCGGTGACTGTTGGAGTTGCTGAAAACTGCATCTTAAACATGAGAGCCAATCTTCCATTTGCCTCTGGAAATTGCCTCTTCATTGTTGGAGTCAGCCTTAGCAGCGGTCCGTTTCCTTCTCTCTGCAAGTTTCCCCTGCCCCGAGTTTGGTGAGGTCGTCACCCGTGAGTAGTAGTCAACCTGGCTGGCTCCTTTGGCATACGCCGTGGCCAGCAGGACAATGTCCTACGCCTAGAAATGCTGAATAGGAATTTGGCACCACCTCCTTGTTCGGTTGGACAATGCAGGTTCGTTGCGGGCAGTAGTAGTGCCAGGAGGGAGATGATGGCGTGGGGAGTAGGAATTGACCGGCGATGCCCGGATCGCCGCCGTGACCTCAACCAAAGATACTCGCATGGAGTGTTTGCATTGACCCGATGGGCAGCTTGCCACTGCCCAGCAGCACGCGGCTCAAGTCACCGGCCTCGTGTGTGTGACGGTCGGTGCGCGGGTGAGTGAGCAAGCCGGCGCCGACGCGGGGTCGGGACAAGAGTCAAGAGCAAACGCCGCCTGCGGCCTGCCGCACAAGAGTCACGAGGAGGACTCCGCGTCGCTGCCGTCGTCGTAGTCCCTCCTCCGCTTCCTCGCGCCGGCGTCGAGGGGCGCCGGGAAGAAGCACGCGCCGCGGTCGTCGATCCACCCCAGCGCGGCCTGCTCGGCGGTGGCCTGGTCGATCCGCGCCATCCGCAGGAAGTCGAAGAGGAACGCCCGCTCGCCGTCGGCCACCTCCGCGAACACCCTCCGCTCCCGGAACGCCGCGCGCAGCTCCTCGGCCACCTCGTCGGCGACGTCGGCCCACCCGCCCTCCTCGAAGCAGAGGAACCTCACCGGCGTGCCGCTCCGCGTGAACTCCCGCCACCGCCGCATGATCACGGACGCGTCGACGCCGGTCCAAGCGCCGACACCGGCAGCGATGGCCGCCTGCTGCTTGACGGCGCCGGAGGAGGAGAAGTCCATCGCGTTTCTTTGATCCGACGCCGAGTCTGATCTGTTACGACGGCTTAATCAATCTTGGCACTGCTGCTGCTCCGTGTCTGTGAACTCAGGCGACTGCCGGTCGGAGGGGGGAGACGGAGGCGGAGGCGGGAATATATAGGTTCTGAGTTTGGAGCGGGGAGAAGGGCGGCGGGGCGGGTCGGTCTCGTGAGCGGCACGTCGCCGCAGACGTCGGTTACGGAAGGGCGGGCGCGTGGTGTGCTGCTCGTTTTCGTGTCCGGTTTAATTTAACTAGGGTGGGTTGGCGCGCTACGCCGCGCCCGGATGGAACGGTGTGTAGAACTTTGTCAATCGAGCAATAAATTTTTTTCTGGTCAAGAGCAGAGTAGTTTTGGTCGTGTGTCACAGGATTTCAAGGAGTGCGCTCCGCCGCACCCGTTTAAATCAATCAAGTCTGGCGTTGCAGTTTTTGTTGTGAAGCGAATGGCTCTATTTTCCTGCGCTTAGCCCATCTTCTTTTGTTTCTGTTGTTGCTTTTGATGGTCTCAATATTCGGTCTGCGAAATACGGCTGTAGCTACGTTGAACCCAGTAGCGTTTTTTTTTTCTAACCCAAACAAAAACGGATAGCTTTTTTCGTCAAAAAAAAAAAAGAAAGAAAACAGCCAGGTTCGTCTGCCGCTTTGGAAGCTCCGCCAGCACAGCGACGTGGAGCGTCCCGGTCCAAGCGTTACCTCGAGGCTGCCTCTTATCTTCTTCCCCGTCTCCTCTGCTCAGCAAAGCGCGCATAAGCTGCTCCATATGCTCCGCCATTTTTGCGAGAGAAGGCCCCCCGAGATCCCCATCCATTTCAGTTGTGGAGCTCCAGCTAGGTTGGCCCTATCCAATTCCCCGCCCCCACCAGCTCGCCCCAATTTCTCTGAGCGTCGCCCCCTTCTGCACCGCCCCGTTGGCCTCCTCCTGTTCCGTGCACGCCGTCCCACCCCCCTCATCCCCTTGTCCGACCACGTCTTCATGTTGCACCGGTCGCGCGAGGGCTCCTCCTCGTGCTGGTCCGCCACGCTTCACCGCCCATCCGCCTCGCTCCTACTCGCCACTGCCGCTCCACTTTCCTTTGGCTACATCGCAGCAAAAGCAGGCCCAGCCACCGGCGCGACCGCGGCACTGGCGGGGGCCAACTGAGCGGGCTGTAGCTGTGCACGGGTCGCTCGAGGGCAACGTCCGTGTCGTCCCCGTTGCCGCCACCGCCGACACCGCTGGTGGCCATCCATCCACTAGCGCGGCGGCCCAGGGCCCATCCTCGACAACCGACCAAGCGAGCAAGTCGTGGTGGTCGGGGGAGGTGGCCACGCCAGCGTCAAGGCGACGCGGCCTCACCGCTGCCGAGCACGTCAGCCAAAACATCGACAGCAGAGGGATTCCTGGCCCGGACACGGGTCGGCGATACGTCGACGCCGAGAATGGCCCATGGTCGACGGGAGCCCACTAGCGCGGTCGCGACCTCGCGGCCCATGGCCGGCAACCGACGTACGGCGCCGGACGTGGCGGACGCGGAGGATGGCCACGCCGGTTCGGAGGGGACGCGGCCTAACGCGAACGGAGCACGTCGGTCAAAACGCCCACAGCGGCGGAAATCTTTCCGCTATCAGCTCTTTACTATGCGCGAGCGAAGCGGACTGCGGTGTGGGCCACTGGGCCTCGTAAGACAACAGCAGGCTGCGGCGTAACACGGGCGTGGGCCGCTGTTGGGGCCCTCATTTGGGTTGTGCGGTAGAAAATTAGATCGCGGAGCAGGCCAGGCTGTTTGTAAGCGGTCGAGCGCTACATTGGGCCAATCGTGAAACCAGTGCTGTTTGGCCCATTTTACTTGTGCTTGTCCACTTACTTGGGACTCACCTGCTTCTGTGGTCAACGGCTCGATCTGCACAACAGCACAAGCATCGTTCCGTTCACACCGGGATGGTGGGGTTTGTGCGTTGTGCCCGCCCTCGGATTCTCGCTGGGTCCAACTGAGGTGCGTATAGGTGCGGCTACGACTTACTCACTTTGGTATTAAATTGTTGATGTCATTGATTTTTTTCGCTACGTTTGATCATTCGTCTTATTTAAAATATTAGTTTAAAAATACAAAATTATAAGATATATTTTAATTTTCTTTAATGATAAAATAAATCATAACAAAATCTATGATAATTTTTAAAATATTTTGAATAACATGAATGGTCTTACGTAACTCAAAAATAATCAAACGTCAACAATCTAAAACGGAAGGGAGTACAATATTTTGGATTTATACACTATTGTTTCGATTATAAAATAGGGATACATCTGTTTTAAAATAAATATCATTTTAACTCTAGCATGAAAATTAATAAAATATGAAAAATCATGTGCACAGAAAACAAGAAAAAATATTAAAAATGCATCTTTCTCTTTTTAAATATACTTGTGCACATATTTTTAATATATTTAATTTTCGTGCTCAAAACTAAATGACATCTATTTCAAACGGATGTACTAGTCTAGACCGTTGGTTGGAGTAGTATCTAGAGGCATCACTTAGAACGAATGCAAACAAACCAAATCATGGTACCAACTTCCGTTCACAAATACTTAGCAATTTTGACTTTTTCAATCATTTTTTGACCATTCGTATTTTCTACAAATTTTTTTGCTGTTAGATGGAAACAGAATACATGCTTGAAGTATCTTTTGTTACAAATCTATTAATACAATTGTTAGCACCGGTAACTAGAATTTAAAAAGTTATTGTCAGTGAAAACGTGAACAGTAAAAGTCAATATTACCAAGTATTTGTGAACGGAGGTTAGTACTAGTATCTGAAAATGTGTTAATTTAGTTCAAAAAAAAGAAAAGGTGTTAATTTGATCAAATTTGCAAAAAGAAAACCTATTTCATATACGCCCCAATTCATTTTCCGCAGGGGATCCGTTCATCCGTCCATTTCCCGCGCCGTTTCCTTTGCGAGGGCACTCCGAGATGCATCCCCCCCTTCTCCCCACCCCAGTCCCCACCTCATCCTGCCAAGTACTAATCCCGCTGTTGATTTAATGAGCGCTGCAGCTAAACAAATCATCCAGTTGACTTTATTAAGGAAAAGTCACTGCCCCACTCGCCCAACCGAAGCTCTTGGACTCTTGCTGCCTCTTCCCCAATCACCATTGCTTTCTTCCTCCAAGCTCCCACTAGCATCCGATACTTCCCGATGGAGTGCGTCACTTCGCGCTTCTGTTCTTGAGGCCGCAGCTTGCAACTTGGCGACGTTCGTTCAGCCTCCCTCCTCCCAGATGCTTATCTGGCTTGTGGATCACAGATCTTGGTGAAGAGTTGTTCCTGTAGGGTCTTCGCCTCTTCGGTTTGCAGGGTACAGTTTCCCCCCTTCTTTTTTTCTTTTCTGAATTACTACTTGTCAGCAAATATCATAGTAGCATGGTATTTCCTTGCCCCATCATAAGATTTTCTTGCAATTTGTAGCTCTCTAAGCGGACTTGTTGTGTTCTAGACAAGATAAAGGTACCATAGAGGAGATATTTGCAAACCTGTAAGCAGTCAACACAGAAAGGGGAAAGCCTAAATCTTGTGGATAGAAAGCTTTCAAGGAATGGTTAATTGGTAATGGACTCTAATTCTCGCGATAGTATTGACTTTGGTGATCTCTACTCGACCCCCAATCAGCCCACTCATCACGTGATTAATTTCTCCCTTCCACAACAATCAGCTGTCCAATTTTTCCCCTCATATGAATTCCACAACCATCCTACCTGTTCCCATCCATGTCTACCACAGGCCATGCTTGGACAATCCATGGCCACGCCCAGCCCCGCATCGACAACCACAACCGAACTAGACAACTCCGAGGACTTGTCTGAGGCAGTCGCCGATGATGCGGTCCTTGCATACATCAATCAGTTCCTTCTTGACGAGGAGTTTTATCCTGTCACCGACGCATCTGTGGAGGATTCAGCTCTTCTCGCCGTCGAGAAGCCCTTTGTAGACATCCTCACCGCTGCCAAACCCACAGATGCCTGTGAAGCGAAATCTTGGATGCCTGATGATTGTGATAGCTCAGGAAGCATTGGAAGTCATGATGTATCCACGAGTAATCATAAGTTTGGCCAATTACCTTGTGAAATGGAGAAGGAAGGTGCAAAATGTGCTGTTCATAAAGGTCGGAAGAATCCACATGACAATGATTTGGAGTCAGAAGAGAGAAGGAGCAAACAAACTGCATTGTGCGACGAGGAGACGGTCCGGGAGATGTTTGACAAAGTACTTTTGTGCACTGATGAGAATTGTGAATTCCGCTCACCATTGCCAGCTGATGCAGAAATCAGTGGAGGATATGTGAAAGGATCGGGGAACAGAAGAGGACGGAAGAAGGGAAGATCTAGTGCTGGTGCAGAGGAGGCAGTTGATTTGACAACTCTACTTATACATTGTGCTCAGGCAGCAGCTATTGATGATCAGAGGAATGCAAAAGAGTTGCTGAAACAGATTAGGAAGCATTCTTCTGCTCTCGGAGATGCTGGTCAGAGGCTGGCACATTGCTTTGCTGATGGGCTCGAGGCCCGCTTAGCTGGCACTGGCAGCAGCATTTACCGATCACTTTCTGCAAAGCGAACTTCGACCAATGATATGGTGAAAGCATTTGGTTTGTATGTTTCATCATGCCCATTTAAGAAAGTATCTCACTTCTTTGCCAATATGACCATCTTTAATGCTTCGAAAGTTGCTTCAAAGTTGCACATTATTGACTACGGAATACAGTACGGTTTCCAGTGGCCAGTCCTCATACAGCTGCTCTCCAGCAGACATGGTGGCCCCCCAAGCCTCCGGATCACTGGTATCGACTTTCCACAACCAGGATTCAGGCCTGCAGAGCGTATAGAGGCGACAGGTCGACGTTTACATGAGTATGCTCGTATGTTAAATGTGCCTTTCGAGTATCGTGCCATTGCTGCCAAGTGGGATACCATCCAAGTTGAAGATCTCAAGATAAGTAGTGATGAACTTCTTGTTGTCAATTGCCTATTCCGAATGAGGAACATGATGGATGAAACTGTGACAGATGACAGCCCGAGAACGAGGGTTTTGAACACTATCAGCAAAATGAACCCGCATTTGTTTATCCATGGAGTTGTCAATGGTACTTACAATGCACCCTTTTTCGTGACACGCTTCAAGGAGGCTCTATTTCATTTCTCTTCACTCTTTGATATGCTTGAAGTGAATACCTCACGGACTGATGAACTGAGGCTGCTGATCGAAAGAGATTTTTATGGGCGGGAAGCTCTTAATGTGATTGCCTGTGAAGGCACAGAGAGAATTGAAAGGCCGGAGACCTACAAACAATGGCAATTGAGGAATCTCAGGGCAGGCTTCAGGCAGCTACCGCTTGATGAAGATATAATGAAGCGAGCAAGATACAAGGTGAGCAAGAGCTATCACAGGGATTTTCTAGTTGATAAAGATAACAAGTGGATGCTACAGGGCTGGAAGGGACGTATAATCTTTGCTCTTTCGGCATGGACTAGCTAAATATCATCTGTACACTTTTAGATATGGACATCTTCCATGAAATTTATTTACTGACCCCCGTTTCATTGTTCGTTGTTTTTCTCCCTTCATGGATGCTGACCTTTTATCTGGGAGCATAGATGTCGATTACAATAACACTCTGCTGGTAGGTGATTGTTTCTGTGTAATAGAATGAGGGCTGTTTTGTAACATTTTTATGTAATGGATTAACAGCTTTCTTATCTTATCAAAGGGGGCTCTAATTCTGTACCTCGAGTCATAGCACCAATAGATGGTCCACTGTAGCCTTCCATTGTTCGCTTCAAAAACTTGTTCACTGGTGAGAAACTCGCCAGCTATAGCACGCCCTCGGTTATGAAGCGTCCCTCTTCCTTCTCTTTTTTACCTTAGCACGTTTGGATGAAGCATCTTTTTCAATGAAATAGTAATAGCTAGATGTGATCCAGGAATATATTGGCACGGCAGCAATTACATGGGGAACGTGTGCCTCATTCAAAGAACCTGCAGCCTGATGGCGTTCACAAAACAATAGCCAGCGCCTTGCAGATAAGAAATGCCATTCCAGGCCATTGTTAAGTACAGGAGGTTGCAATTTGAGAAACCAAACTGATATCTACTAACTCCCGGATAAGTTCTTTACAGCATATGCAGTAACAAAAGCGTTTTTTCAGCAGTATGCCTCTGAACATGTCACCAATTTCTCTCAGCACCGACAACACAGTTTTGCCCATTACACGGAAG
This sequence comes from Eragrostis nindensis, assembly GCA_012490785.1. Taxonomy (NCBI): domain Eukaryota; kingdom Viridiplantae; phylum Streptophyta; class Magnoliopsida; order Poales; family Poaceae; genus Eragrostis; species Eragrostis nindensis. Next base: position 135,269 of record JAAXCT010001313.1, read on the forward strand.
TGCAATTTCATCATACACAAGCTACCTAGTTATAAATCCAATACAAGTCCATCAACGAAACCATAGACATAGATTTGGCTTCTTAGTAGATCGCTTAAAACCGAGCAGTGATCTGGGAGAATAGCGCCTTAAAATCTTTTGTTGGTGTGCCCACACCTTCAGGCTTCGAGGCCAAATCAAATGCTTTGAACTTTGCCTCTTCATACTGCAGAGCCTATTCCAGAAGAGAAAAAAGGTTTTAAATCAGAAAGGCTCATCCCACTGTGCCTGTCTAATGGACCATAGCCCATTTTTACCTAGTCCTTTCAGGCAGGTTAGTACAGATGGTGGTTCACTGCATGGCACATCTATAGGTCATACCTGAACACAAACTTCAGCCACATCAGCTCTCGGAATTGACTTAGTTTCAGTCTGGAGAAGTTCATCATCCTTCCCAACAATCAACTCCCTCAGTCCTCCATCTTTGTCTTGTAGACCTCCAGGCCTAAATTGAAGGGACAGAACAAATGGACATCATCAGACTGTACATGGAAGAAGATAATAAAGATGACTTCCACCAACTCTAAGATTTAGACTCCTCAATCAACCCTAATTGTTGAGAAAATACCCCATCACGGTAGAAAATCATATGTATGAGTCTACGACAGATGATACAGTAAAATGGACTTCTACCTCATTTTTATTATTGTAATTGTTCAGAAAACAAAAAACTTAGCACAATTCAGAGAAATGGATCTTTAGATGCATAAAGCAAAAGGAGAAAGAAAGCTACTGAAATGAGGCTAGTATAACTAAGTGTCCAAAAGGTGAGCAGAATGTATCAACAAATATGTCATATGTCCTATAATATTTTTCTTCAAACTGTAACAAGCTAAACTAGAGCAAGGAATAATTTCCTTCTTTCTCTTGCATGATCAAAGAATAATATGATCTATATGTGCTGAGTACAACATACCGTATTATTGTATAAGGGACACCACTGTCTGCCAAATATTGTTCTGCCTTGCGCTTCCACACCTACAGTAAGCATGGAATAATCGATAGATCACTATAAACTTAGGTGATCTAGAAGGGTTGTGAAATGCATCTGTCCAATGATATAATCAAACTCAAACTTACCAGTATGTTGCCATTACCAAGGCTGTTCAGTGGATGGTTAGGATTTGTTCCACCCATGGATCCCACCAACACTATATGCTTTACTCCAGCAGCTTTGGCTGTCAAGACAGGAAATCCACTCATCAGTAAACATTCATGAGGTGTAGTATGTTCTGACAAAACATCAACAAACTGAACCATAAAAAAGAATAACCACAATCTTACCAGCATCAATCTGATTCTTTTGGCCGATCCAATCCACCTGAAACCCATCCATAACCCGTGTTAGTATTACAAGTAAAAAAGTCAACAACAATTCAACGGATGTACATATGATTTTGGAGAAGGATTCAATCAACCCACCTGCTCAGGGTACATTCCATCTTCATAGTAGAACTCAGGCCTGCCCCCTTTGGTAGGGTCGAAACCCGGTTTCATCTTTGGAACAGCACTTGTGAGGATTATCAACGCATCAGCACCTTGAACAGCAGGTGCTAGACGATCTGCGTCCCTTATATCGGCAATGTAAACATCATCAGCTCCCCCAATTTTCTGTTTGCTTTCCTCAGATCTCACTAGACCTCTTGCGACAAATTGCTCGGAGCGGAGCTTAAGCTTGTTGTACACAATTTGGCCTAACATCAAGGTAATTTAGTGTTGAGCTATGAGTACAAACAGAAATAGATTTAGAGAAACAGTTACAAATCCACCACAGCTTCACTTGCACTACATCACTAACTTTACAATGGGTAATCTTATCAGACTGTAGATTATCCAAATAGAAGGCACCCCGTTTCGATCACAATTTCCCTACCACTCTAGTCAGTCCAAATTCCCCAGAAAGGAATTTCAGGAGCATTGAACAACAGGGCACATGAGAATTGAACAGTTATCTGGTTCTTCTCACAGCAATGCCCAAATGCTAACGGAGTTGACGAGGAACGTAGGGGTACCTGTACGGCCCCCAGCTCCGGTGACGAGGACAGTGGGACGGGGCGCAGCCGAATCCGCCATGACCTCGAGGTTGGTGCTCGCGATGATTCGTGCTGGATTCAGCTCCCGGCGCCGTCAGATAACTGCGGAGGCCAGTGGGTTTGCGAACCGTCTAGAAGGTCGTGCCGATCCGATGGGCGGGCGGTGCAGCCGGATACGCCAAGAGGGCGCGGCGCGGAAGGCGTCCACGTCATCCTCTGTTGCAGCAGGCTGTCCGCATGGGAAGCCCAACCCAACACGAACCAGCCCATCCACGTAAATTGCGCGTGGGTCGAAATGGGCTAAAACCCTTCAGGAGGAAGAACCGTAGAGTGGGCTAAAACCCTAGTATCAATTTCCCTCGCCGTCGCCGCCGCCCGCCGTCGAACCAGCCATGAGCGGCGTCGGTGGCACCGCCGACTTCTTCTACCGCGAGGCGCAGCGCCTCGGCTACGTCGCGCGTTCCGCATTCAAGGTCAGCTCTCTCGCTCCCGCTCTCTTCTCGTCGGCTCTTCCGTCCAACGGCTTTCTGGAATCCGTCGTCTCATTGGAACCGCTTGTGTCGCCGCAGCTAATCCAGATACAGAAGCAGCACAGGATCATCACCCCGGGCGCCGCCGTCCTCGACCTCGGCTGCGCCCCCGGCGCGTGGCTCCAGGTGATTGATCCATCATCCTCCTTTTCTCCTCAATCTCTATTTACCTCAATCAGTCCTCATTTCTAGTTGTAGTTAACTATCTGGGCACAACGTGCAGGTGGCATGTCAAAATCTGGGTCCGCTTGAGAAAGGCGGTGTGGTCGTCGGCGTCGATGTTAAGGTCAGTGGCGGTTGAATTGCTGCTGGTCTGTGAGATTGATGGGATGAATGGATGCATGGTTGGTCTGATTTGGTGGCACGGTTGTTGCAGAGCAGAAGGTGAAGGTACCCTCGGCTCACTGCGACTCGAGGGTCAGGACGTTTTGTGCAGATGTTATGACTTTGATGAAGCGGCAAGCTCGGGCAATGTCGCCACAGGTGTGATTGCTTGTGATATGATTGACTACTTCTTCCTGCATCCATTTTCTTAGCTTATTCGTGTCTTCCTGATGTCACAATTGCGACAGTAATAAATGGTGGCATGTTGCTTAGGTTTAACCAGTTAATTTTAGATTAGGCTGAAACTGAGAATTGGCTTAGTTGCTTCATACTGAGTATTCATGAAACTGTATTTCATCTCTCTGTGTCTTGTGATATGATCAAGAATAACAAAAGACAATGAAAGTTTTGGAGAATGGAAACCTTAACCCAGATAAAACCAAAAACGTGCGTAGAGAATTATTTATAGTTCGTAATGGAGCTTAAGGCAGTACTTAGATTGGATTATTTTATGCTTCATAAATGGAAGGGCAAACATCCCTAGAATCTTGAATAAATCTCTAAGAATCAGTTTACTACAGAGGTTGATACTAGAGGTGCAAGAAGTTCAATAATGAGTTAATGATGATGCTGAAAATTATGATGGAGGACCATGTTCTGGTTCAGCATTTGGTCCTGATATGTAAGTGCAACTCAGAAGTGTTAAAATGGAGCATTATCATTCGGAGAGAAGAGAAGAATGGGCTCAACCTCTTTGTTTCTTTCTTTAAAATTTTGGTTGTTCCGCCCTTTGGGTGAAATACATTAACCCTATGCTCTGTTCTTTCTACCCTATGATGCTACTATTAGGAAGATTCGTTCATCGACAATAAAGCTTTTCTCTTCTCGGTTTTCAGGATTATGAGTAGAAAGACCGACACAGGGATTTCATTTACATTTGTCCGGTGATCCTGCCATCAGTGCAATTTGTAGTTTGACTGATCCATTTTATGCTCCTTTACAGGAACGAGGATTCTCTGTCATGTTGTCCGACATGTGTCCACCAGTTTCAGGGATCACACCCAAAGATGAAGCTATATCTTGTGAGCTGGGAATGCGTGCTCTGTCTTTGGCAATAGGAAAGATAAAAGTAAAAGAAAAATCAGATTACAGTGAAATTATAGAGAAGTATCAGAGCTCCACAGAACCTGATCCTGATGATAATGGTGTTCTTCGTCATGGAGGCAGCCTAGTAATTAAGTTTCTTGAGAATGAGGATGTACCAGGTAACTATAATATGAGACCAGCAGCTGATCTGAGAAGTGTTTCTATGCTCTTCCTAATAACTATTTAAGCACCAATTTAGTATTTTTTTTTTTTCATTTTTTGCTATTGTTTCGCATGAAAGAGTGATTGACAGTCGCGTCAGCTATAACTTACTCGGAATCTTTATTGTTGCATTGGCGTGCAGGGTTTAGCAAATTTTGCAAGGAGATGTTCAAGAAAGTATCACTATTGAGACCCAAAGCAACCCGATCTAGCTCGAGGGAGATCTACATGATCTGTGAAGGTTTGAGGTAGAAAGGATAGCTTGAAAATACAACTAGAAACTCTACTCGCAACTAGTTGAGTCACAAAGGCGAGCTGAATGGTAGCAATTTTTTCCTGGCTGGTGGTGTTGTGATTCTGCAGTTCAACCATTGAGGGCAAGATACTATTGCAAGCCTTGGTGTTCCTAGTTGTGTTACTTGTGCAATATCTTTGTCCATCTGTGCTAGTAGTAGATCATGGAACATATACATTTCATTGTAATCCTAGGAATTGCTTTCAATAAAGAAAATGGCTGACTACTTTTTCAGCCTGTCTAATACCAGCCTGCGTTATCAATGAACGGCGTGATAAAACAGGTGACATGTCCGGTAAAAAATTGGTCATAACATTTTATAGCTTCGTTTGGCACAACTTATTTCTCTGCTAGAAGTAATCAGAAGTTGAGCCAACATTCTGATATATAAAAAGGTGATTTGTTTAGGGTTACTTGTGCAATATCTCTGTCCATCTGTGCTAGTAGTAGATCATGGGACATATATCATTTCATTGTAATCCTAAGAACAACATTGCTTTCAATAAAGAAAATGGGTGACTACATTTTCTGCCTGTCTAATACCAGCCTACGTTATCAATGAACGGCGTGATAAAACAGGTGACATGTCCGTTGAAAAATTGGTTATAACATTTTATAGCTTCGTTTGGCACAACTTATTTCTCTGCTACAAAGTAATCAGAAGTTGAGCCAACATTGTCATATATAAAAAGGTGATTTGTTGAACGGATTCTTATAGTGAACTAAAAACAGCGACAAATACCATTCGCTTTTTAAATAAGTTGCCACAGGCGGAAGCTGTGACAAACTGAGGTAGTACCACCACGTCGTGCCGTGCGGCCGGTCTCGCATGGGAGGGAAGGACGGACGTTCGCGATGCAGCGATGCGCGCGCGCTAAATTTCAAGCTCTCGTCGAGGGGCGCCAATGGCAGCTGCGTTGCTGCCTGCCTGCCTGCCTGGTGAGAGCCATGCGAGCCGGTTTGGGATACAGATAGAGCGCCACGTTTTGACAGTGCCACGAAGACGAAGCGCCTTACGACCGCGCCACGCTGGCACGCACTTTCCAGGGCTTGCAATGGCCACGCTACACGTGTCGCTTTCGCTGCCACAACCTGGTACGCCGGTGCGAGAGTTGGAGCCCAATACCGAAGTGATATGCTCGAGACCGTACAACACCATTTTCAAGCCTATCCGTGAGTCCAGAGTCATCAGTAATCAATGTTTGAGGACACATTTGAACGACAACACTAACCTGGGATCCATTACGATGATAGCAACCGGCCACTCTACTGTGCGTGTGGTAGGCTACCGACTTCTCTTTATCGGCGAGACTCCATTAGGAATGTTAGCTTATACTAGCTCTTGCTTTGGACGTTCCATAACCCCGCACACGCGTGCTCTGTTGGACTTTGTATTTGGGCATCGTCGTATATAGGGCAAGTTTCTGTTTCGTGTCCCTTGAGATGTCGCAGAGAATCCGCGTGCGAGCTCTAGACCATTCCGCCACTTTCGACCGACGCGTTTCCCGCGCACGGGCCAGTCGGTGACACGTTACTCTCCCATCCAGCCCAACTGCTCCCGCACTCCAAGCTGCAGGCATCTCCGTCTCTGACAAATTAGGCCCGTATACATTCAGCCCCACAGGTCAGAGAGAAATAACCAGAGCATGCCTCGGCGCCACCGCAACGCCGCTGGACTCCACTCCGCGCGTTGCACTCGCACCCACCGCTATATTACTGCACCACCAGCTCACTGACGTTTGCTCGCCCTGTGCACGCTAGCTCGCTCTCTTCGCTTTGCTCTGTTCTTTGGCTCATCAGCTGCGAGGGAGACGCGACACTGTTCGAAACCTTCGCCTCGAAGGCTCCGCGTGCGGCTCGGAATGGAGGTGGAGTACGGCGAGGAGGTGGCGGCGATGACCGAGGAGGGGTGTCAGACTCCGCGGCGCGAGGACTGCCGCATCCCGGTGGTGCCGCCGTGCCCGGCGGCGCCGCCGAGGAAGAAGGCGGTCGCGATGCCGGAGCTCGGCATCGGCGGAAGCAAGCGCCGGGACCCGCCCAAGGGCGGCTACTTCCAGCCGCCGGACCTCGAGTCCCTCTTCGTGCTCGTGCCGCAGCGGAGGCATGCGGCGTCCAGCTGCGCCTGAGTTTGCAGTCGATCAGGCTCACCGGCGACGCTCCAACCGGCGGCTGGTGCGGTTAGTAGAAGTATTGTTGCAGTAGTGTAGGGAAGCAGCAGCGGCACATCTTATTTTTTGGTTTTTGGGAAGAAGATGGATGTGCCTGTGTACTTGCCTACTTGGTGATCTTGCCTTGCACGCCTTTGCGTGTGCGATCCTGTTAGGTAGGAGTTGGGTGCTTGCGGTTGGAGGTTGTTCGGTTGACCTGCAACCAGTGTGCAAATCTGTTCTACGTATGTATGCATGATGAATGATGTAAATGTTGATGCAAATTAGGGGGAAATGGTGTTCTTCCCTCCCCTGATCACTGAACTAGCGAAACCTAATCGGGGCTTCCGGCATGTTCTTCCTGCCTGACTGGGAACCGTCATTTGGAGTTCGTCCGAGTTTTTTGCGATTTCGTTTGGTTACAAGCAGAATCCTTGCTGTAGGCTAGGCCACGAACGTTCGAGCGGCGCATGACTACGCGCGCGAACAGAGGCGTACGGCGTCCCCAGTGCTAGAGCTCCAGAACGATCCGGTCGAAACGGAATCATGGATCGGATGCACCGGCCTAATAAGAACAGAGACACGGTCCAATAAAAGTGGAGAGTAATGGGCCGATATTCCAGGAAAGCAGGCAAAGCAGCAAAGCAGGCAATAAAACTGGAGAGTAATGGCACGCTCGTGGATGGATCCAGTAGACCCATGCGCAGCAAAGCAGGCAAAGTTGAGTCTAAACAAATCGCAAACAAGATACTCCATCCGATTTTTACTATCACACAGTAGAGCGAGGAAAATCAAACTTTCACTGTTGTTTTTTTTTTTTTTTGAGAATCACTTTTCACGGTAGTGGACGGAGGCAAAGTTGACTTTTTCTTTCCGAAACAGAAAGGCAGAGGCCCATTAATTTCACGACCAAGCCTGCGCAGGCGGCCTGCAAAAATCTGATGCACAAACACAGAACGGCCCATGAGCAGCCCAGGTTGCCTATTCTCGCGGAAGCGCAGCGGACCTTCGGGAACACTCCGGAGTCCGGACTCCGCCGCCGCGGCATCGCACGGTCGGTCCCTCTCGACGACGCCACGCCTGACCAAAGGGAGCCCGCCTGTCTTCTCCACCGCCAACACCCCCATAAAACCAGGCGAGGCGCCCCTCCGATAGCTCTACCGATCTCACACGAACCAGCTGTCTCTTTGCCTGCTCGTCTCGCTTCACCATCATCCCACCAGCAGCGTCGGTAGCGTCGATTCCGGCGAGCGGCGATGTCGAAGGACGGAGGGCCGGACTGGAACGGCCTGCTCAAGTGGAGCATCGCCCATGGCGACGGCACCACCCCGCCGCGCGCGCTCAGGTTCGCCTCTTCGCACCAGATCCCCCATTCCCTTCCATGTGTATTACTTGTACTGTTGCAAAACCCTAGCTGGTGCTTCGAGTTCACAACTTCGTGTGCTTAGCTTTGCTGCTATATCCTAGATAAAAACCTAGAGTAGCCTTGTGAACTGTCTAACTATATCCTTAGCCGAAACTATTGTTAGTTTGAGCATGGTGCCCTATCCTCCAATTGTGCTTACCGTTTGGATTTGTCGAGCTTGGGCGCTTCAGGTGGTCATGGTGCTCATGTTTCCTTCAATTTGGTATGGATGCAGTGAGGAAGACAGGAAATGGTTCATGGAGGCGATGCAAGAGAACACAATTGATGTAGTCAAGAGGATGAAAGAAATCACCCAGGTGATGAAAACTCCAGAAGATGTCTTGCAGTCCCAGGGTGTCACTCCGGAGAACATTGAGGGTACTGTGTGGAGCATTCCAGTTTATTCCAATTAATCTCCAATGTTCTACAGATGAAGGTCCAACAATTAACTTGCCTTTTTGTGGATTTCCAGATATGTTGGATGAGTTACAGGAGCATGTGGAATCCATCGACATGGCAAATGGTAAGAACCACGGTTGAAATTGATGAGAGCTCTGTTTGTAAATGCTTATTCTAATGTTGATTGCACAAGATGAATCCTAACACTGATACAATTATCCAAACAGATCTACATTCTATTGGTGGTTTAGATCCTCTACTTGGTTACTTGAAAAATTCACATGCTGGCATACGTGCAAAGGCGGCAGAAGTTGTGAGTACAATTGTGCAGAATAATCCCAAGAGCCAACAACTTGTCCTGGAATCAAACGGGCTGGAGCCACTATTGACAAACTTCACATCTGATTCCAATACCAATGCACGCACAAAAGCCTTGGGAGCAATATCTTGTAAGTATACACTTTCGTAATGTTATCACTCAGTCTGATCTGATAGGCTAATTGCAATTGGCTTCTCTAGCTTATCAGGCTAACCATGGAGTTCATACTATTTGATATGCAGCTCTGATTCGTCATAACCAGCCAGGAATTTCTGCATTTCGCTTGGGAAATGGGTATGCTGGATTGAAAGATGCACTTGGTTCTGATGATGCCAGGCTTCAGAGGTATGTTGCCCAATAACTATTGGAACAAGGTCTCCAACATCGCATATGATTATATGACGCTTCACATAATTATTGTTTGCTTGGCTTTGTGGTATCTTGCCAAACACTACAACAAAATGTAGACCTATGCTTACACTTTGTAGCGATAGAAATGCCTTTATTAGTACTGGCCACAACAGTATCTCACAAGCAATGCACTTCACTAAAATGTATTTTCCTACACGGCCGCAATCCATGAAGGCACTATGAATAATAAACTGTCAGTTATACTAACACATTGGGATAAAGCACTATGCTCATGTGTTTGTCACTTTTCTTTGCTATAATACTTTGTAGTAATGTAGTTTTGTGATTCCGCCTATGGCATGCTGGCATGCATTGTTAAACAAAGTTGTCTCATTTGATTTGTTGTAGTCAAATTTCAAATCATTATTTCCAGTTTGTGATGTAATATGGAGTCGAAAATTTATTTCCCGTGGATTTGTGGAATTGCTATATTCTGTGACATTGCCCTGTTGCATCATTTCAGGAAAGCTCTCAATCTCATACAATACTTACTGCACAACAACAAGACAGATAGGAGTGTAGCTACAGAGCTTGGTCTTCCAAAACTAATGATGCATCTCGCATCCAGCGATGATTCCTTAGTCCGTGAGGCTGCATTGGGAGGTCTTCTTGAGTTGGCACAGGACAAGAAATCTGGTGCTGGTAATGCTCTACCTGACCAAGACAAACTGAAAGAAATCCTCAAGAGCCGGATCGAAGGGATTAGCACAATGGATGCTGACGATCTCCATGCTGCTCGCGAGGAGCGACAGCTGGTGGACTCGCTCTGGAAGGAGTGCTACGACGAACCTTCGTCCCTAAGGGAAAAGGGCCTTGTTGTGCTTCCAGGAGAGGATGCACCTCAACCACCGCCCCCAGACGTTGCGGGGAAGATGTTCGAGCCACCTCTGCGTGCATGGGCTGCTGCAAGACCTGCTTCTAAAGAAGATTCTGATTCAGACAGCAAGAAGAAGGATCCGCCGTTGCTGCTTGGCCCTGGGCCGTCTTCCAATGCCAATTAGGTTCTTAGGCCTAGTAATATTGTGGAATGGGAAAGAGCAAACCTGATAGAAGCATGGTGGTTTTTGGGCTGCGCAAACACTTGCATCTTGTACTATCCTCAGTGTATTCTGCTGAGATGCTCCTACATTTTGATTTCAGAGTCTGCTTGTACGAGGCTGATAGATATTTGTATGTTGATTTTATGATGCTAGTAAATTAACGTTACTTACGTACCGTTTGCACGGGGGTGTGACGTGATATTCCTCTATATTATCTGAATTAAATTGTAGTGTATAGTAATTCCTCAATTTTTGAGATGTTGATTAGCACCGTAGATGTATGTACTATGAGCATCCATTGGGGCCGTCCGATGCTCACCCCGCTCAGGTGCCGCTTGATCTTAACCGCTGAGGTTGTGAAGGTTCGTCAGGCTCGTCCCGAGCCATTCAAAAGGCAGCAAATCCAGCTCTCTGCGACTCCCGGCTGCGCCATGGCGCTACAGCTGCAGGCCGCTGCTCCGCATCCGTCTTTTCCACTCCCGACCTCCCGCCGCCGTTTTGCTCCACCTCCTCCGCCTCCCTTCTCTTCCCACCGCCGAGCTGTCGACTCCACCTGCCCGAGTTACTCGACGCTCCTCTCCTGTCGTGGTCCGGCGCATCGCTTGCGGCGGGCGACCGTGAAGGTCCGCGCGGGGGCCGGCGGCAGGCGGAGGGAATCACCATACGAGGTGCTCGGCGTGTCGCCATCGGCGGCGCCTGACGAGATCAAGCGCGCGTACCGGCGCCTCGCGCTCAAGTACCACCCGGACGTCAACAAGGAGGTGCGTGCCGTGGCGGTCGCTGCTGTTTGCTCACAACCTTATCCCTGGACATTTCTTTTGATCTCTACGCGATTTCTTGGAACGTTGGATATAATGGACACACTGTTCACCGTAACTTTGTGGATTTTGTCAACGCAGGCCAATGCCCAAGAGAAGTTCCTGCGGATCAAGCACGCTTACAACACACTGATGAACTCAGACAGCCGGTCCAAATACGCAAATAGTAATACAGATTCGTCCTGGACCTCCAGCTCCAGGGAGAGAAAATCAAATTCTGCAGAAGAGCAGTTCTACGGTTTTGGTACCGAGATCTTTCTGCTCTTCTACTACTATCCTGAACTTTGTTCCTCTCTGGAAAGTGTGTACTAGCCACTTAATTTTGGTTACATAAATGGTTTAATTGTTGATGTCAGTTCGGGTTCCAATGGTCTAGTATAATTATTTGTTTCAGTGAATGTTTTTATCTTAACTAAAAACATGACCATAGTTGTTGTGCTTTTGCAGCTGATTTCCTTAAGGATCTACAAACAGAATTTCAGAACTGGGAGGCTGGGTTGAATTCTGATCAGAAACCTAAAAGCCTATGGGAAGAGTTGGCAGTAAGCTGTTTATTCATCTATTCCTTGTCATAGTTTGTAAATGTTGTGAAGTGCCATGTGGTCATATAGCATAGGTTACACCACACCTACTAATTATAGAGGAATGTCGTTAAAAATCTTTACTGTATTATGCTCAATCAGGCAATTGGCGAGGAATTTGTTGAATTTCTGGAGAATGAACTGAACATTGATGACTCCAACTCTGAAGACGACTCTGGGAAAGATCCATACACACAGTTTGGAGGGCAAGCAAAGAATGCTAAGGATGACAAGACAGCAGCAAATAGCTTTGACGATGGTATTTCAGAAATAGAGGCCGCTCTCGAGAAGCTGAAGAAAGAGCTCGGACTCGGCTAAACATTGCTGGGACAACTAAAGCTATTGCTGTCTATACTGACTTGATATTCATATGAAGGTATTTCTCGCATGTATGTTCTCTGATGGTTATAATAGTTAGTGTTTGGAATCTAGTCTAGCTCATGACCTTATATGGTTTCATTAATGTTTCTGGCTTCTACATGTGCAGCTTGTTTTGAAAGCACAATGCAAACGTTTGATTTTCTTTGAGATTTTGGGTTAAAGCATTGTTTTCATAACGTGACAAAATAGAAAAAGTTGTGCCATGGCATGACAATGTGGGGTTCGTGTGGTTATTCCTTCTGCTTTCCAAGTCTAATACTGATATACAGATGACATTAAGTATGGTCCTGGTTTTTTGTCTATCCACACAACTTCAGACGAATTGTGAATTGTGCTTCTAAGCTTCCATGAGTAATAACGCAACATCTCTGTTTTTGTTGCAGACTAAATGTGTTTTCTGTTTATGAACCACTGACAACTGGAGTTCCAATGTTAAATTTCAATCCAAAGTTGTATGTCAGTCATAAAATGGAGCCTGATCAAGTGATAATGCAAGTAGGCGACAGATCGGAGGTGGAGCTGATGTTGGTATGGTTCTATGCATTGGAAGACATGTAGCCAAGAATTCTTTCATCAGAACATTAGTATTTTGAATTCATCTCTGATTCGGCCTCTACTTGTAGTCTAGCTGTAGAGCATTTAACGAGCCATATGTTGTATACATTTTTGCTCATAGATTTGAGCTGATACCGTTCACAATATCGGGAAGACTTTGCCTTCAAAAGAAAAATATCGGGAAGACCACTGTTCACCCGGGGGAGAATCTGGAGTGACGACTGAATGATTTTTCATGTTCTTCATGAGGGTCTGCATTAGTTTTTGATTTCATCATAAAATCGTTCTGATACATGTTGGATTAGCAGTCTTCTGCAGTCTGCTGCTATATCCGAGTGTTCATGGACAATTAGTGATAGCTTAATATTTTCCAATCTTTTCATGCTGTAGGTGCTCAATTTTGATGTTGTAACTTCCGAGATTGAAATCTCTTTGGCATGACCTACAGGGTTAGGTTCATTTAATCGATGATATGGTCAAACGTGACGAGGTTTATCTGACTGGAGTATCCGATTGTTGCTTCGTTAGACAATGATCACTAACCCTGTTCACACGCCAGGATTCGTTCAAACCACACTTCCAGCTTATAGATTGCCACCTATGACAATTCAAATTTTCCAGTTTTTGAAACTCAAAACAATACCTCCCTCCTATCTGAAATCCACGCCATTAGGACTGGTTTTTTTCTTTTTTGAGGAACATTAGGACTGGTACAGATGGGACTTTGCTCTGGACTGACGAGCACTCCGGTCGTGACTTCTCCCCCGGCTAAACGAACCGGTGGGATTACCGATGTGTCGAGTCTTGGCCAGGCCGGCCCACTGGTCTGGCACGAATGCCCTGATCAGCCCAACCTAACCTAACCCGGACCGACCCACAGGTGAACCGGCTGGGTCGGCACCCAACCCCTTCCCTTCTCTCACGTCCATCCTGCCAAGTCAACCAACCCCGACCGAGCCGCTCCTCCCACTCACCCGTCCGGCCGTCGCGACTCCCTTTCTCCTCCTGGTTTTCTTCTTCCCGGCTTGCTGGGGTTTGCGCCGATTTGGGGGCGCCCGCTTCGCCTCTCGAGAACCCGGGTGAGTTCGCTCCTTCCCCTCCGTTTCTCACGGTTTGGTTCATTTCGCCCTCGGCTAAATGGGGATTAACACGGCTAGCCGTGTAAATTCCGCCGCCGTTCGAATCGCGCCATTCCTGACGGCAAGTGGTGATGATGCAGAGTCGCGGGAGGCAGAGGGTGGTGGCGGATGGAGAAGGACGCGCAGGACGCCGCGGCGGCGGCGGCCGGGGAGGAGGAGGAGGTGGTGCAGATCGGCTCGCAGAAGCACGACCCCGCGTGGAAGCACTGCGTCATGGTGCGGTCCGAGGGGCGGACGCGGCTCAAGTGCGGCTACTGCGGCAAGCACTTCCTCGGCGGCGGCATCCACCGCTTCAAGGAGCACCTCGCGCGCCGCCCCGGCAACGCCTGCTGCTGCCCCAAGGTGCCGACCGACGTGCAGGACACCATGCTCCGCAGCCTCGACGCCGTTGCCGCAAAGAAGAAGCACAAGCTCTCGGTCAGCGCCAACGTCAAGCGGCTCGCTCAGTCGGACGCGCCATCCGCCTCCAACCAGATCGGCGGCGGCGGGACGGAGAGCCCCATCCACATGATCCCGCTCAACGAGGTGCTCGACTTCGACCCCACCCCGCTCCAGGAGAGGCCGCCGGTGGCCGTGGAGGCAAGGACGAGTGGGAGTAGGAAGAAGAAGAAAGCGGCATTGAGTCAGGCCTTTACTACCCCGATGGCTCCTCAGCCTGCTACTCCTGCTCCTCGCTCCAATCCTCTTAACCAGGTTGTCATGGCGGTCGATGCAGTTAATCATGCTGGCTTTGACAAGGAGCAAGTTTCTATGGCAGTCGGGAAGTTCTTGTATGACGCTGGCGTGCCATTGGAGGCAGTGAATTCCGTCTACTTCCAACCTATGCTCGAGGCCATTGCGTCCGCCGGTGGGAGGCTTGAGGCACTCTCCTACGACGACTTTCGTGGTCGCATTCTTAAGAGGTCACTGGACGACGTGATGTCCCTGCTGGAATTCTACAAAGGATCTTGGGCAAGGACGGGCTGCTCGGTGTTGGCGGATGAGTGGGTCACTGATAAAGGGAGAACCTTAATGAACTTTTCAGTTTATTGCCCTGAAGGTACTATGTTTCTGAAATCGGTAGATGCAACTGGCATTGTCGCATCTTCAGATACACTGTACGAATTACTGAAGAGTATTGTCCAAGAAGTCGGTGAGAAAAATGTCATACAAGTGATCACAAACAACTCTGAGATCCATGGATTGGCCGGAACCAGGCTTGGCGAAACATTTCCCACATTGTTCTGGTCCCCGTGTACATTCCAGTGCATCGACGGCATGCTCGAAGATTTCAGTAAGGAGGGGGCAATCAGTGATATAATAAGTAATGCAAAGGCCATCACGGGATTTGTCTACAACAGCTCATCTGCATTGAATCTGATGAAGAAGTTTCTGAACGGGAAGGAACTGCTAGTTCATGCAGAGACTCGCGCTGCTATGAACTTTGTCACACTGAAGAACATGTACAGTCTGAAGGAGGCTTTGCAAACCATGGTCAACTCGGATGAATGGATACACTTCTTGCTACCAAAAAAAGGAGGGATCGAAGTGAGCAATCTAGTTAGTAATTTGCAGTTTTGGTCCTCTTGTGCCGCAGTGGTTCGCATCACTGAACCACTTGTGCACCTTCTTAAGCTGGTTAGTTGTAGCAAGAGGCCTTCAATGGGGTACGTTTATGCTGGATTGTACCAGGCCAAAGTAGCAATAAAGAAAGAGCTGGTGATGAAGAGCAATTACATGCCTTACTGGAATATTATTGACTGGAGATGGCATAACCGCATACCACGGCCACTTCATTCCGCTGGTTTCTTCCTGAATCCCCTGTTTTTTGATGGAATTCGAGGTGATGTGTCAAATGGAATCTTCTCAGGAATGCTGGACTGCATAGAAAGGCTTGTTTCTGATGTGAAGATCCAAGATAAAATCCAGAGAGAGCTCAACACATACCGGAGTGAGGCAGCAGGGGATTTCCGCAGGCAAATGGCTATCCGATCTAGACGCACTTTACCTCCTGGTTAGCATTGCAAAACCTTTTATGAACTACTTTACACGATTTACCAGTTATGACATCCTCAAGCCATGAGTTACACCTATTTTCTTTTTTAATCAGCCGAATGAGAATTTTATAACTGAATTACTCTACTGACAACCTTATTAACCTTGTTTGAAGAGTTAGAACCTTTGTGCATCCTTTGATTCATGTTGTTACAAGATGAGTTTCAGGATGCTTATTGATATGTGTTGTATTTATATTGTTATTTTTATCATGCAGCTGATTGGTGGTACACATATGGAGGCGCTTGCCCAAATCTCACACGTCTAGCAATCCGTATTCTCAGTCAAACCTGCAGTGCCAGAGGATGTGATCGCACACACATTCCTTTTGAACAAGCGCATGATGAAAGAATGAATAGTTTTGAGCGTCAACGAATGCATCATCTCACCTTTGTTCAATACAACCTACGGCTGCAGCAAAGGTAATAAAATCATCTTGTTACATAGAATATACTCATTGGTTGTTAAAATATAAGAGAACAAAACATTTTGGTTGCTAACAAGGTATTGGTTGTTTTGGTGATTTGGTTAATATCTGCTCATAGACAACAACGCAAGGTGAAAGGATTTGATCCTGTCTCGGTGGACTACATAGACATAGTTGATGACTGGATTGTGGATAGAACTGCAATGTTCTCCGGCCCAACCGAGCAGCCAAATTGGATGGAACTTAATCAACCAATCAGCCAAATCACATCGAGGGAACTGAATGATGATGAATTTGAATCCTTCATTGAAGGTATACCCATATGTATTTCTTTCTATCGCTTTATCTGTACGCTGTGTTAAAAGGTCAATATCAAAATCTCTGAACTTCCTTGCAGGAGTTGATGCTGAAATGATCCAAGGTGCTGCAATGGGCATCCAGGAAGATGACGGTGACCCTTCTTGTGTATGAGGTTCTAGATGAAATAGTTGACTAACCTGAACTTGACTTTGTATAGACAAAATAGTTGCTCAAGTCAATCTGTCCTGCTGTCCTGATTTTCCATATAGACAAAAACGTGTCATGCTGTCCTGATTTTCCATATTGCAGAACTATTTTAGTACTTTTCAGACATAGTTACTCAAGTCAATCACTGGTCTAAAAGCTGGGCGCTTTTTTGTCTTAAAAGGTTTTAGGTTCTCGTGATCTTCTTCCCATGATAAGCAGGTTGCGGTGCCTTTCGGTTACTTTTGAGCGAAGTGATGCTTCACTTCTCAATCTCTGCAGAAATGTTGCTATCTCATTCTTAGCTCTTCTGAGGCTGACTGACTTCTAATCTGAAGATATTCACCCGCAAACGGTTAAATGCAGCGTCAAACAATGTTAGACATGTAGTTCAAGATGATTGATATAGTACTGCATCAGCAATTAGGATAACAAAATTCTCTTTGAATCCCTGAATTTGGCTGAAGACATCCTGGATTCACTTTTAAAAAAAAAAGAAAACAATTGCACAATACTTAAATCTTTTGTGATCTTAAACTATCCTACAAAAGGTCACTAGAATTTGGCAATGTGGACGGTGGAGCTACTCAACCAGAGATCGGCTGCTGGTGGTCATTTGAGGAGTGCGAAGAAGATGGCTGCGTCGTGACAATGGTTGTCTCCGATGTCATAGGAAACAAGGTGGCGAACTCGTCGAACGACTCGTTATACGCAAAGAATAGCCTGCCATTGTTGTCTAGATCTTCTGGCGGGGTCTCCGGCACCGGCGCAGTGCCTTCCAATGTCTGCATCACCTGCCTCATGGTCGGCCGCTGACGCGGGTCAGGGTGTGAGCAGAGCAGGCCAAGCTTGAGCACCAACTCCAGGTCTTCCTCGTCGCACTTGCCCATCCTTGGGTCCCTGGCGTCTTTGATCCTCCCTTCCTTCCAGAGCTCGAGGACGAAGTCGACGAGCCCCGGCGAGTCGGCGTTGTCGTTGTACTCCATGGGCCTCCGGCCGCAGGCCACCTCAAGCAGGAAGGCACCGAAAGCGAACACGTCGGTGCAGGTGGTGGCCTTGCCGGTCTTGCTCATCTCCGGCGCCAGGTAGCCGAGCGTCCCCACGACGCGCGTCGTCTGCGGTTTGGTGCCGTGGTCGTGGAGCCGCGCGAGGCCGAAGTCGCTGAGCTTGGCGTTCATGTCGGCGTCGAGGAGCACGTTGCTGGCCTTGATGTCGCGGTGCACCACCACCTGCTCCCACCCCTCGTGCAGGTACAGCAGCCCGGCGGCGACGCCGCGGACGATCCTGGCGCGCTGCTCCCAGCTCAGCGCCGGCTGCTTGCCGGCGTCGTCGAAGAGGCGCCTGTCGAGGCTGCCGTTGACCATGTAGTCGTAGACGAGCACCAGCTCTCCGCGGCGACGGCAGTAGCCGAGGAGCTGGACCAGGTTGCGGTGGCGCAGCTGGCTCATGCTCGCGATCTCCGAGACGAACTCGCGCAGCCCCTGTTTGGAGTCGTGGGAGATCTTCTTGACGGCCACCTCGTCGCCCCTCAACCGGCCGTGGTACACGCGCCCGAAGCCGCCGACGCCGATGACGTCGCGGAATCCCCTGGTCGCCGCGTGCAGGTCCTTGTACCTGATCCGGTGCGGGCCGTACTCGTTCTCCCAGTCCTCCTCCTCCTCGGCGAACCGCCGGCGCTGGATGACGAGAGCCGCGGCCGCCGCCAACAGCAAGCAGAGCACCACGAAGGCCAGGAGGAGCATCTCCAAGATCAATAGCGTCGGCGTCTTCTTCTTGGGTGGTCTTGTCGACGGCACCTGCGGAAGCTTGGAGAGGTCGAGGTCTGGAGCGCGGCCGCCGCCGACGCGGAAGCTCCAGCCGAGAACGTAGTGCGAGCTCGCGGCGGCGCCGTTCGCGGCCGAGAATCCTATGTACGTGTCGTCGGCCACGGCCGAGGTGAGGTTGACGATGCAAGACACGAGCGGGACGGCCGGCCTGGTCGTGCCGGCCTGCGCCACGGTCACCTCGAGCCGCATGCTCGCGCCGTCGTACTCGACCCACACCTGCAGCGGCGAGCCGCTGATCAGGCTGAGGTTGACGAACCTGCCCGTCAAGTCGAAGTACCCCGCGGGGGTCGCGTTCACGGACCGCAAGCCGTTGACGTCGACGCCGACGTGGTTGTCGTCGATGTCACCGAACTCCTCGTCCATGGCCGTGTCGAGCTCGACGGCGACGACCAGGCTCCTCGCCTGGCCCAGGTCGTCCGACGTGTTGAACAGGCCGAGGTTCTTCCCCACCATGGCGCCCGGCACGGTCGGCGACGGCGCCAGCGCGAAGGCGAGCCCGTGGCCGTGCGCATTCGGGTAGAGCGGCGCGACGGCGACGACGAACGTGGTGGAGAAGGAGCGCGGCGCGCCGGTGGAGGCGTCCTTGAGGCGCACCGGCACGGGGTAGAACCCGTGCCCGAACCGCTCGTTCGTCTCGTTGGTGAGGCGGAGCAGGCCCGAGGCGGTGACCACGGCCGCGCCGCTCGCCGTCACGTTCTCGCGCGCGAAGCCTGCGAGCACGAACTCGTCGGCGCCGGCTGCGGCGGAGGCAGGAACGAGCAGCAGGACGGCGGCCGCCAGCACGGCGAGAGCTGACGCTCGCATGCTGGAAGAAGGCTGGAGCAACAAGATGGAGTGATCTGACTGATCTTGTTCGCAGACGACGATGGACGACGTGGAGGAACGGAAGCTAGCTACTTGACGAACCAAGGCGTGCCTTGCCTGTTGCTTTCACAAGCCTAACGATTTGTGTCTTGTAGCACTGGAGACTACAAAGGCTACACCAGTGTGTGTCCAAGATTCCAAGTGGTCGCTCACTGCCTCTGGTCGACTGGTCCTGGTCCGCTCGCGCGTCGCGTTTGGCGAGAGGGATGTGGAGGTGGACGGCGTCGGAGGGGAGCGCGGGGTTGGCTAGCTTCTTCAAGGCGTGACACGAATCTAAGGCGGTGAGCGCCATGATTATTCACCGGGTGGATGGAACTTGGAAGCACGTGTGAGGCCGTGGCTGCAAGTTAGTACTAGTATACAGAGCAGTGACCATCTGCTTATTCACCCGACCGGCAAGGCTGCTCGGACTCCATGAGAGGTCACAGCTGCTGAGAATTTTATGCTATGCCACGCTCCGGGGGTCTCCGAGGTTATTCAGCTCCGTCACGGGCAGGCGCTGACGCCGGGCACTAATCCACCGTCAATCATGGTAGCATAAACGGGGGCTTCACAGAAGGGGACGTTGTCCTGGGCGTTGAAATATCGCACTTCTTCGGCCCCGGGGTGGTCGTTGTTTGAAATGGCGACCACCCCGTGGACCCGAATTTCGCCTCCTTCTCGAACCAAATCGCAACGAAAAATGACGACGGGAAAATCTGGAACGAATGGCAGGGACGATGAGTGCAATAGAGAAACACAATATCTGTACTGATATGAACAAAAAGGAGAATCGCAGATGCATGGTGGAGATGCTGACGAGCATCTTCTGCATGCCGTTGTCCTCTGGTTCCTCCTGTCCAAACCTTTGCCTGTTGGGGTTCTAGTTACTTCTCCCCGCGTGTTGGATCGCTTGTTACTTTGCTGTCACAGATTTTGACTGATTAGATTTAAATGATCTTGAGGTATTGTTGTCTTATGCCGTCTTGTAGCTCTGATTTGTTGCCTGAACGTGTTCCACGACTCTGAGCTCGGCAGAAGCAGATGGGGTCAATGGCTGCAAGTTTTAACAAATTTGCCGGATTCTTGAGCTCATTGATGATACGAATTCATGCGTTCTCTGGTCCCGCGGCAGTCTAGCAGTCGGTCTCACTTCCGAGTCCACAGAGTTCACACACTCCGTCAGCAGCAGCAGCCAGCGGGTCAAGGTCAACTCGCGTCGCTGCTTGATTGATGGCATTGAAGCCAGCACAACGTGGAAGAAAATGAGGGAGACGTCGACGCTATCGTAGCAGGTGAGCACCATGACGCTGTACGGGGGCTGGCGCTCGTCTCCTGCCTCCTCCTTGTTCCAGTGACGGGGCTTCGGGATGGCGGAAGCCGCGGAACGCGAGAGTGCTCCTGCAGCGGGACATGCGGGAGGTATGTACGGATCGCTGGGCTGGGTTTCTGGTGGCCGGAGACGCCGTGGCCATGGCGAGCTCGCGGCGGCGTTGGAGCGCCTCTCGCCGCTCCTACGGCTGCCTCAATCCGGACCGCACAGATGGGATCCGACGTCGGAAGTGAGATCGAGGTGAACTTTACAGAAAGCCCCCTAAACAGGATCGCGACTATTAGCGACGATCCAAACATTTTTTCAAAACCCATAATTCGGATCGCGAATTAATAGTCGCGATCTAAATATTTTCAAAAATACACTTAATATTTGCAAATAAACCCCTACCCAGATCTAATTTCCTGCAAAGTAATCCCCAAACAGTAACGGCTTCCTCTTCCCGTCCGGCGACGGCCGCGGCCGCCTCGTCGCCGCCCGCTCCTTCTCCGACAATCCCCACCCCCTCCCTTTTCCGTCGGATCTCTCCTGCCCCGCTCCGTCCTGTTTCGCCGTTCCAGCATGTCACCCGCTGCGCCCACTCGGCCTCCATTCCCCGGCGCCGGGTCACGACGTTAGCAGTGGTCAGGGATTGGGTGGCGTGGCAGATACTCATCGGCAGTTAAAACTGATGGAGATAGTGTTCGAGGCGTGTTCCACTCCACAGGCATTGGCTGTCATTCGATACTGTGGATCGGTTTCCTACTCTGGTCCCCGTGTGGCCGCCGTGTTCAGGGAAGAAGAAAACTTTTAATTTTCTGAACTGGGATAGAAGACACTTACGCAACATACTAGAAAACAAATTTATCACTGAATATGATACTGCCTTCATCATAATCCACAAGGACTGAATATGATACTACATCCATCATACCCCACAAGGCCGCGATATCGGCCAGATACATACATCGAGCATATCACCACATCGTCACGACCAAAAAAACAAAACATACAAGTCAACGTGAAATAACATCAATCAATACTAAATGTGGTATTTTTGTTTGCGACATTGCTGTTTTGATTACTTCATTGACTGCGATGTGCATTTGATCCAGTCATCTTAGACAAGCCTTGGACGCAATTGTCTGGGGAGTAATACCGATGTTGATGGATATTATTCAGAATTCAGTGATGTTTTTACTTCGCAACAAAAACAGGGACGCCTCAATCATCACGTACAACAAAGTTCGCATCGACAATTAACCAACGTCCTCCTCAACACGGCAGCTGACCAACTTTTTAACAGTGACATGCAGATTACATCACGGAGATGTGCACAACAATTTACAGCGGCTTGGGAACGTGATCACACCGGACAACTGGAACGTGGTTATGATTCAGGTAGCTACCGATGCATGTACACAAATATTAGCTACAGGAAGGTTAAAAGTATGAGAAAAGCTTTACACCGAGATATATCCTACTGAAGTCAAAAATTAGATGCTCTCAGATCCTCCTCTAAGCAGCCAAAAATAACAGTGAGCCTTCAGGTATGCAACTGAAGTTCCAGATCCTTGACCTTGCCAATTTACTTCAGGATCTTAGACTCGATCTCCTCCAAGCTCAGGCCTTTTGTCTCAGGAACATTGAGGATCACAAACACAAGTGCGAACAACGCTATGGCTCCAAACAGGAAGAAAATATTAGCTGGCCCAAGGATCTCCTGTAGCAAAAGTGACATGCATGCTTAGTTTGTTTGCTTAGTTTGGAGGTAAAACAAATGGATAGCAGCAATTGGAATACAGCCAAAATGCAATTGCGAAGCAAAAACATCAATTGGGTAAGATAAAACTGCAATGTTGATGGAATACAGCATATTCCATCAACATCACTATTAATCCCCATATGCAATTGCCTCCAGGGCTTAGTTTTTTTTTTTTACCCTTGGGTCCTTGTACTTGAACTTCTCTCCTTAATGAAATATGTGCTCCGCACGTTCTCGAAAAAAAAAAAGTTTGGGCCAAAGAGGCTAGGTTTTGCAAATCCAGCCAAGCATACAAAAGAGTTTATTCCGTGCTGTTGTAGGTTGAGCAACTACGGCACAGTCACTATAGATTAGAATGTTCAATTGTTCATGCAATTTGTGGTCCCGCTTGAAGAGACTGAAAATCTAAAGCATCATGAAATATGCACAGGGAGATAGTGATTTTCAGAAGACACACCTGCAAGGGTGAAAATGCAAACGTCACCAGTGCATTTGAGCCAAAATTTGTAAGTACTGCAAGACTGATCCCACGTCCTCTTGTTCGGAGTGGAAATATCTCGGACACCATTAGCCAACTAATTGGACCAAATGAGACCTAAAACACAACAGTATATAAATTTGTTGCGCTAACGACAGGCTCTTTGTATAGAAGTAAAGCACTAACCTGGTAAGAGCCAACATATAGAAGTAAAGCACCAACAGCAACAAAGGGATAGTTGTTGAGAATCTTGTAGTAAGCTGCTAGTAGGATCAGTGAAAATGCCTGCCAGTTGCAGGAAAAAGGGGGAAATTCAGTCACCTAGGAATCATTTACTATATAAACCCTTAATGGAATATGCAACGAAGGTAAAAAGTTTCCTTCACATATATCACTGTAACTTATGTTCGAAAAAAAGGATACGAGAGGACATTCCATATTATATAGTAAAACTTGAAATGGTTGGCTGGTTGCTCACAATTCCACTAACGCCTCCTATTAATAATGGACGCCTTCCGAGATCATCCACTTTGAGTACTGCGACACCTGTCATCAACAACTGCAACGAATAGCATTGTTACACACTAAATTAAGGAGAGTTTCTGCTTACATGCGATTGTACCATTAATACATAGATATTTGATGTAGTTCCTTAGCCTTACCTTGAACAGCCCAATCAAAATTGACACTCTAGCAGCATCCGACGCAGCTGTGAACCCAGCGGTCTACAGAAGAAATACTTTAGACATGGAGATTGATTGTATGCACGAAATAAATGCATATAACAGCAGTAGGAATCCTACATCGATACAGTACTCATCAAGAGAAACAATAAACAAAAAGCGGATGTACCTGAAGAATGGGAGTAGCATAGTATAGAACGCTTGGCTGACCTGTTATCTGGCAAATAAGATTTTAGATTTAGTGATAACATCAATCCACCAACTCCAGGTTACCACTTGGAATGAAGTAGCATCCATGATTTTTTTTTAAAGAAATGTAAGATACAAAATAAACTGAGAGAAAAAACAGACAATTTTAAAACAAAAGGTGGTAAAATTGTGGGCAGAATTAACTCAGTTGAGCTGTTTGCAATCTTTAGGGAACAGGGACCTGTTGAAAGAGAACCAATCCCCCTCCAATGATGAAAGCCTTCAAGCTAGGTCCCTCAAATATCTTCAAAATGTTTCCTTCTGATGCTTGTTCTGCATAGGCAGCCTTAATAGAGACAATGGTATCATCAATATCGTCCGCCAAAACTTTATTGCTTGCGGAGCGACCCCTCAGTTTTCTCAGAGCTTGCATCGCCTTCTTTTTGTTATCCTCCACTGATCCTTTTCCTTGTACTGCCCTGAGAAGTAGCCATTTTGGCGAAGGTGGTAAAGTCCACATACCTATGGCCATTATAGCTGCAATTGGAGCACCACAACCAAACATGTATCGCCATCCTCCTACATTGTCAATTTCAAGACTTCCTATGAGGTATCCAAACTGCAAAAGAAATGATATTAGGAATCAGCAGGCATCAATCAGGCAATTCAAAGTATAACATCCGGAGTAGACATACCAGTATTCCTAACACGATAAACAGCTCCTTCAAAGATATCAATGTCCCACGTATTTGTGGAGGACAGGTCTCTGCAATATAAAGAGGAGCACCATGCATTGCCTGGCACAGAGCACTATAGTGATTAAGCGACATAAAAATTTTGTACAACAGGACAGTATCGGTCCATAGTCTCTCCCATACCACCAGTCAAACATGAATATGCTCCTTTTTAACTTTATGCAAACCTTTTTAACAAAACAAAATAATTCCATAAAAATGGCCATTAAAATAGAGAATGTTTCAATTATTTGTAACTTCACAAAATAAGTAGCTTGTTAGAAAACTCTGATCATATATTATTAGCACAAGAACATGAAATATCATAGTTAATAAGAGTTGTTTAATATTTGCAATGCCGATTCCCATTCATATACGAGCCTGTCATTACTGTACAAGAAATATTACCGTTAAGCTTGAATGAATATATCCAACTATATGCCCCTAAATATTCATTTACACAGACTAAACAGTTGTGCTAACAGGTACTCACCAAACCAATACCAAAGCCATAAAGAAGACGACCTATGATCAGAACTATAAAATTAGGGGCCAATCCAGTGACCAGAGCACCACAAATATACAATGCAGCTGCTGTGACCAATTCTATTCTCCTTCCTGTACCAAGATGGCAGCATCAGTTATTCACTTCAATATTATAGAAGATAACAAGATACATTAAGTGAAACTGAATCTCAGTAGCATTTCAGTTCACCTAGAAAATCTGCAATGCGGTACGCAAGAATAGAGCCACCAAGAGCACCATAGAGTGAGCCACTAGCCTAGAAGTAATGCAAAGAAAACTCATTTAGTATAAAATGAGACAAAGCTCAGAGGCACATAATTTTCATAAGGATTACCACAAGCCCTAGTTGCACAGACGACAGGCTGAACCAATCGGTGCCACTGAGGTCCGCAGACTGGAGAGGAATAAACCATGCACAGTGAGACATTGAATGTCAGCTACAAGAAATGGCTAAAAGCAAAACTAGGAACTAACTTGCAAAGAGATCGCTGCTCCGGAGGTCGCGCCGATGTCATAACCAAAAAGAAGACCGCCCAATGCAGGGAAAAGGAACCTAGGTTCCAAACAATGACCCATCAGCACTGAAAGGCTGGAAGTTCTACAGGCTTTGCAATTTCACCTTTGTTTATAACATATATCATGCATTGTTTGAAAACTTTCAGATTAAAGAGTCACAGTTTGACAGGTCACAGGAGAAATCGTATAGCCTAGTACTTCTTTTCCCAAGAGAATTGACAGGCAGATTAGGTTGTTATTCACTCCTACAGTATAGTCACGGACAGAACTGGCCTAATTTGATATCCACCTCAAGATGCTGGACCAGGAAAAATCAACTGAACAATGTTGTTATTCACAATGCATCGGATTAGGTTCAATCCTCAACTAAGTTTGATTCCACCACACGACGTGCAAAGTGGAATGAGGCTACACGTGCATCCTAATTCAACCAAACGGGCATCCAGATTACTCCCAACTGTGTCAATTTGAAAGGTTGGCTGACAAATATCTTACGGGAGGATGACTGGTGCCCACGCGAACGCCGGATCCCCCTCCGCCGCCGCGCCCCGCCCGGCGTCGCCCTGCGCGTGGGTACGCACCTGCACATCCACCTCCATTCCGTCAGAGCACAGCCGGAGCTCTCCCCTCCCCAGAATAGCAGGGGGCGGGCGTCGGCTAAGTTTAGCCGCGGCGGGGGTGGGGTCGCGCGCCGTACGCGGAGCCTGGGGTGTCCCCCGGCGGCGGGGCGGAGGAGCGGCTGCGCGTCGGCGGCGGCCTCCGACACGTGGAAGGCGTGAGGCGCGCCCATCATCGACCCGGAGCGGTTGCCGAGAGGCGAGTGGCGAAGGCGGCGTAGCGTGTAGTTGGCGCGCGTGCTCGGTGCGGTGGCGCGAATGGCGGTGACCGCGGCGAGGGAAGAGGGGAGGACACGGGACGCCATGCTTGGCTCAACCGTTCGTCAGAGCTCCGCCGCGTGGAGCTAGATCAAATCCAAAAACTAGTCCTCGAGCATTCTGTTTTTTACAGCTAGGCCCCTCAGGTGCCAGGGAAGGGAAGCTTAACTGGTAGAAGGACGAAAATTTAATTTGATTGAATTGGCGGGGGCCGCGCGAACGCGTACCCCCTCTACCACAAATTATGACGTCCACTCTCCCACTTGGGGAGATGGTAAGCCAGCGCACCCACCAAGTGCAATGTGGGCCACTGACCTAGGCCACGGGCCTTGATGATCGCCCGTCGACCCCGTCCAGGTAAGTATGGAGCAACGATGCACCGGGGGCTTGTTTTGTAGGGAGAGCGAGCACGGCAACCAGCTTCGGCTGCCGATGTGGGACTAAACTCCCGAAGCGACGCGGGCGCCTGCGCAGTAGCCGAATCCTTGCGGGCTACGGCTGTATGGGCCTTATCTTCGTAGGGGCTGATGCTTCCCTGGATTTGGCGAGAGTGGCCCAACCAGCATGATAACGGGCTACTACTAGTCGGGAGTCTGGACTTAAAAAGGCCTCGAGATTTCGCACTGGTCTTGTCTTTCTGCTCTCAGACTACATCGACATGTTATTTCACTCTGGATTGTTGCTATCCTTAAATTTCGAAGAAGAGAACTGAAGAGGTAGAGGTTGTGCTCAGCATCAGAATCATATCCTAGTTTTCAGTAAAATGTGCAGTAGCAAATATAAAACGTCACTTGCTGATACTGGAATGACTGAATGAGCTCTGTTACATATACACTGTCAGCAAGGTAAGGGATTGCTGGATCCTCTTTTGCCTGGACGGCATATTCCCCAGTCTTTCTGCGCACATCGGCTCTAAATCAAGACGGCGCATAAACTACACGCCGCGTAGCATATCCTGGTGGAAAATGCGCATCCGTGGGAGTGTGAGTGGGCAGTTAGCCTCCGATCATGCAGCGCTTGCTTGTGCTCGAATCATATGAAGGACCCCTTTTTTGGTTGGTTTCGGTCGATGAATCTGGCCCCTGAACTCGTCCTTGACCTCCCTTGCGTCCAGGTTCAGCGAGAACGTTAGTGTTTTCAAAATATCTGGACGAAATCGACCAAACCGTGGGCGCCTCCTCGTGTATTTGAAACGATGAACAGACTTGTAATTTTTAGCCACCGGAAAGAAAAGAAAATATGTAATTCGAGAACAAATCTTGTTACCAACTTCAGTGATTCACATTCACCGTGCTCATCGCCTCACAAACAAGAGTCAACCAGGCAGTAGTAGCCAGCAATTACAGAAAAGTGTCTAGTCAGAAAAAGAAAACACAGACGGCGGCCAAGAATCCATGGTTGTTGGGGCTGCTCATATTCTTCTCTTATCTTATCACACAGAAAAAATCTAATTAATAGCTGGCCTTCTTCAGAATTCACCGCCGGTGGGTGGGTTGGTGGGTCAAAGGTTAGGCAACCAGTCGCCTGTTCAGCAGGCCGGCCGACCGGCCGGTCAGTGCGCGGCGGCGCCGGCGGCGGTGCAGCGGCGCTGGCAGAAGTTAGGGACGCGGTCCATGCAGTGGTAGACCGGCGGGTCGACGCTGAAGCTGGACTTGACGCAGTCCCTGCACGCCGGGTGGCACCCGCGCGGCGCCGCGTCGAGGCACTGGCACCGCGTCGGCTCCGACTTGGTGCACCCGCCGCAGCTGTCGCAGCACGGCCACGCCCTCGCCGCTGGCCTCACCGCCGTCGCGAGCTGCCCTCCTCCTCCTCCCGCCCCGTGACCTGCAGCCAAGGATATCGATTCCTCCGCTCGGTGAGCTCCACGATCATACAGACCAAACAATCTGATCTTCAATTCTACGGCCTTCTAATTACGTGGCGGAAAAAAAGCAACAGTTTTTGAGCAAGAGAAATCTTGTCGGTACCTTTGGCCTCGCCATGGGAGTGGCGGTGGTGGTGGTGGTGCCGGTTGGTGGACTGGGCGACGACGGCGAGAAGAGCAAATGCGAGGAAGAACGCCTGAGTTCTCATAATGCCTGCTTCTCGTTGTTTTCGAACTGCTTCGCTTCACTTGCAAGAACTGGTGGTCTTGGACAAGCCTTCTCTTCTTGTCGCTCTAGGTTTGCTTCTCCCACTGCTCTGCTTCAGAGCTTTGTCTATCTGTACGCGGCTAACAGAAGCGTCCTTGTTTATAGAGAGAGGGTGCTCCGGGACAAAGCCGTGTGCCCCGGTGGCCGGCTCGCCCGCCCGCCCACTGATAGATAAGCGAGCAAGTGGGAGTAGATAAAACGGGCATCTTGCGGAAGAGCCACCCAAGCTCTGGTTAATCGCAGTGCTTCCCCCATCATTTTCTCCGACCACGAAAACAGAAAACAAGACGCGGGAGGTGCAGCCGATCTGTGGATGGTCAAAGGGTGTTGTTTCCAGAAGCATATTTGTGCATAACACGAGGTGTCGCATGTAAAAAGCGTCACAATTGATAAGTCGGGCTGTCGCGGCCTTTCACATGCGGAAATGAGTCACCGGCGATAAGATGGATCGCAAAATGGCGCCACTTTGAGGGGCCCACGCCGTACCAATCCGGATCTCCTGCGAAGCATGGGCTACCTGGACGAAGAATTATCAGGCAACGTACTTCCATCCCCTCGGTGTTCCACATTTGCTGCCCCATGAACGCTTCGAGCTGAAACATGTTGTGTCATGAATTTTGGTGGACCAACACTTCGACCTAAAAACAGTACTGGGTTTCTCTTCGTTTTACAATGCAGATAATCAGATATTCTATCACATTCATTTGGCATGCATGCATAGCTAGAAGCAAAGCAAGCTCTGAAAAAATGTCTCCTGCGCGCAGAGGATCTGGGCGAGCGGACTGCGGCGACGAGAAGATGTGGAGAAACGAAAAGGATATGGACGTCCACGTATGCACTCCTGTGATTGGTCACGTCTCCTTCCTCCACTGCAGCCCATGCGGGAACTCTGGTGCTAGCCGCTTATCTCTTGCTTTCTCTTTTGCCAAAAACACTACGAGCGGTCGCCGACAATCTTTTGCTTTTCTTTTTCGCCAAAAATCACTAGTACAGTATAATACATTCACTTGACATGGAGACCGGAGAAAGTGGTCTCCAACTCGTACGATCGTTGGAGGGATATGCTTTGGCACGATTCCTTTTCAAAAATAAAAAGTCATCCACGCGTGTACCGGTGCCATTTTGGCGCTTCGTGTGTTGGAAGCACCAGCGGCACGTGTATGTATCATGTTGAGGCCCCTTTCCTTCAATTTGTTTAACCTATTCCGGGTAAGTCCTCTGATAAGGAAGTACAATTATGAAGGTACAATACAATATTAGTACTCTGATCCGAATATCTTCGTTTTCTTACTTGACCACAGAGTCCACGACCACACTGTACGTGCGCGTTTCAAAAAAAAAAAAAACACTGTACCTGCCATAGCCCCGCCCGCACTAGAGCAGTAACGTGTTATCACAGGATGCTGCTGGTTCTATCCAAAAAAAAAAATACTGCTGGTAGACGTGTTTTCAGAAGGAACGTGCTCCTAGTCCACTTTTTTTTTTTTGTGAGCATTCCCTAGTCCACTTATATGGAAAACTAGTGCAGTAGGCCCATCACTATTTGGGCTAGAAATCTGGAAAAAGGCCTGCTCGGTTCGTAGCCTACCCAAGAAAAACGAAAGCCTATCCAGCGCAACGACCCACCCAAGGGGACTTACCAAAATGAGACTAACAACTGACGGGCTTTTCAGCCCAACAAGATTAAACAGAGTATGCCTGTCTAGCATTCGGCGGCACGCGTACCATCTTTCCACTGGGTTGACTTTTCTTCCCACTATCTTTGCCAAACGAAAGCCGTCGGAAATTCTTTCATGCCTTCGCTTCCGAAAGGAAGCGGAGAAATTATATAAAAAAGCTGAAGGTGGATGGTGGCGGGGTGGTAGAAGGGGGGCGGCTGAAAAGCTATATTGCTAACCAATATCAAAACCTTTTTATCACTAATGCAGGTGGAAATGTTGAGGAAGTGACTGGTTGTGTGCAAAACAAAATCTCTCATGCCATGAATGGTATTCTTATGGCCCCATATACCGGGGATGAGGTGGAGAAAGCATTGGATTGTATGGGGGATATGAAAGCTCCCGGGGCTGATGGTATGCCTGCACTCTTCTATAAGAAGTTCTGGCATCTGGTTGGTGATCAAGTCAAAAAGGAAGTGTTGGCGGTGCTGAATGGGGATGCTATGCCGGGAGGGTGGAATGATACAATTATTGTACTAATCCCCAAGGTTAAATCCCCGGAGAGACTTAAGGACCTAAGACCTATTAGCTTGTGCACAGTCCTATACAAGCTCATCTCCAAGGTCATTGCAAACAGACTGAAGCTAGTGCTGCCGGACATAATATCGCCATCCCAAAGTGCCTTTGTGCCGGGCCGCATGATCACTGATAATGTACTCTTGGCGTATGAGCTTACACATTATCTAAAGAACAAGAGAAGGGGGGCGGAAGGGGTTGCGGCTATAAAGCTAGATATGAGCAAGGCGTATGATAGGGTGGAGTGGTGCTTCTTGCAGCAGATGATGTTAAAGCTGGGTTTCCATCCACGGTGGGTTGATCTCATTATGAAATGCGTCTCCACGGTGAGCTATAAAATCAAAGTGAATGGCGAGTACACGGACTCGATTTTTCCTCAGAGAGGACTACGGCAGGGGGATCCTTTATCCCCTTACCTCTTCATATTGTGTGCTGAAGGCTTGTCGGGGTTGCTGCAAAAAGCAGAAATGGAGAGGAAGATTGTGGGCATCAAAGTTAGTAGGGGGGCCCCAAGTGTCAATCATTTATTCTTTGCGGACGATTCCTTAATTCTTATGAAGGCCAACAATGAGAGTGCGAGGGAATTGAAAAGAATCCTGGATGTGTATGAAGGGGTATCGGGACAAATGATTAATAAGGAGAAGTCATCTATCCTGTTCAGTCCAAATACAGCTAGCCTTGTGAGAAATCAGATGAGGAACACATTATCAATTACACAGCAAACTTCCAGTGAACGATATTTGGGGCTGCCAGTATCCGTTGGCAAATCCAAAAAGCGAACTTTCTCTTACATCAAGCACAAGATATGGTCTCGGGTGCAAGGGTGGCAAGAAAAACTCCTGTCCAAGGCAGGCAAGGAAATTTTAATTAAGGCAGTTGCGCAAGCAATCCCGACTTATGCTATGTCTTGCTTTGACATAACCAAGGGCCTATGCGATGATCTCAGCTCCATGATAGGGAGATACTGGTGGAGCCAGCAAGATAAGGTGAATAAAGTACACTGGCTAAGTTGGGAGAAATTGTCAAGATCAAAAAAGAAAGGTGGACTGGGCTTTCGGGACTTGCATCTTTTTAATAAGGCTATGTTGGCAAGGCAGGCTTGGAGACTCCTATCTTGCCCGGACACCTTATGTGCACAGGTTTTAAAGGCAAAGTACTACCCCAACTCTAGTCTTCTCCAATGTCAGCCGGTGAGTGGAATTTCATATTCCTGGAGGAGCATCTTGGTTGGCCTGGAACTGCTGAATGAAGGCCTGGTCTGGAGAGTGGGTGATGGGGCGTCAATTAATATTTGGCAAGATCCGTGGCTTCCAAAAGGGACAACTAGGCGACCTGTCACACCGAGGGGATCATCTTTGCTTACTAGAGTTCAGGAGTTGATTGATCCGGGCACCATGCAGTGGGATGAGCAGCTGGTGAGGGACACCTTCTGGCCGGAGGATGCGGAGGTGATTCTGGCGCTGCCAATTTGTGATGGAATGCAGGATTGGCCTGCGTGGCACTTTGATTCTGCGGGGCGCTTCTCTGTCAAGTCGGCATACAAGCTAGCAGTGCAGAACAGAGACCGACAGCTAGGCAATGATGCTTCTTCATCGTCAGCAAGTTCAGAACAGACAGGCAACCTGTCCTTTGAATGGCACAAAATTTGGCAGATGAGACTGCCTAACAAGGTTAAGATGTTTATATGGCGGTTCGCCCACAATAGCCTTCCTGTTGGCCGAAACTTAAAGAGGAGAATGCCGGAAAAAGACTCTATTTGTCCTGTATGCAAGAGATTAGATGAAGATTGTGGCCACTTGTTTTTCAAGTGTAAACATGTGCACGACGTTTGGCGAGTGTTGAACCTCGACCATATCCGGACAGAGTTAAATCTTTGTCAGTCCGGGAAAGAAGTGCTACACAAAATTTGGAAGATGGAACCTGAGCTGCAAACCAAAGTGCTTATTCTGCTGTGGAGGTGGTGGACGGCAAGAAATAAAGCCAATGCTGGGGAGAGACGATGGAGTACTTCAGAGGTATGCAGCTCAATCACCTACCACCTCATGGAGTGTGAGAAACTAAAAAAACCAGTGAAGGAGAAACATGGAGTAACAGGTATAAAATGGAAGCCACCACCTGCTGATAGCTACAAACTGAACGTTGATGCTTCTTTTCTGTCTTCGGGCAGAGGTGGATGGGGCTATGTAGCTCGGGATCTTGACGGTTCTTTTCTTGATGGGGGTGCCGGAAATATCCCAAGGGCACTATCTGTTCTTCATGCTGAAGCCATTGCAGCCTTTCAAGGACTGGAGCGAGCTGCTGTGCTGGGAATGACCCGAGTCATTGTGGAAACTGACGCTGCTAATCTTGGGCGTGCGCTTACTTCGGAGGACATGGATCAAAGCCCGGAGGGTGGCCTGTTTAAAACAATACGATCGTTTATGGAGTCGAGCTTTGTCTCTTGTATTGTATCTGTTTGCTCTCGAGTCTGTAACAGGGTAGCAGATTGTTTTGCTGCCCATGGCGTTGGCGCAATGCCGGTTGGCGAGCGCGTGTTCTGGTGCCTTGCACCGTGCTTTGTAACCGAACTAGTCTCCGGCGATTTGCCTGGAGCCAGTGGTTAATGAAAAGCAACCCAATCAAAAAAAAAAAAAAAAAAAGAAAGCCATCGGTTGACTTTTGGAAAAAAAAAGGAGACTCGCGCTGTAATTAAAGTCATGCATATTTAACCATTGTGTACATTTCACGATAAGGTCCACGAAACTACAGGCAAACGACATAGCTGGTTCAGTCCTCGCGCTTATAGAACGACACGACGACACGCTTATGGATTTGGAGACGCGCCACCTGGATGGATTTGCTAATAATCGGCTGCCCGGCACTCGATGTCGCCGGCGGTCTTGTCGACGCCGACGCGGGCGGCGCCCTTGACCGTCTTGTACGAGTACCTGGCGGCGATGACCATGTAGAAGGCGAGGTTGACGGCGCCGACGCAGGCGAGCAGCCAGTAGAAGAGGTCGAGCCTGCTGTTGTTGAGGTCCTTGGCGAACCAGCCGGCGCGGCCGCCGCGTGAGCTCGCGCGGTCCGCCGCCGTGATGGCGAGGCTGCTGAGGAAGCTGCCGGCGCCGACGACGCTGAGGTAGATCCCGATGCCCAGGCTGCGCATGCTGTCGGGGACCTGGTCGTAGAAGTACTCCTGGAGGCCGACGAGCGCGAACCCGTCGGCGACGCCCATCAGCACGAACTGCGGCACGAGCCAGGACACGTGCACGGCGGCCGGCGCCGGCGAGCGGAGGCGCCGCCGCTCCACGAGCGCCGCGACGCCCATGGCCACCACCGCGACGCCCATGCCGACGCCGATGCGCTTGAGGATGCTGAGCCCGCGCTCGCCGCCCGTGGCGCGGCGCAGGTACGGCACCAGGACCTTGTCGTAGACGGCCACGGTGGCGATCATGGCGAGCGCGGAGAGCGCAAAGATGGACGCCGGCGGGAGCACGAAGTGGGCGCCCAGGCGGCGGTCCATCACGCTGCCCTGCTTGATGAAGAAGGTGGACACCTGCGCCGCCGCCATGCCGAACGCCAGCGTGGCCACCCAGATGGGCACCATGGCCAGCACCAGCTTCGTCTCCTCCACCTGCGTCACCGTCGCCAGCCGCCACGGCCCGCGCGCCTCGTCGCCGTACTCCACTATGGCAGCCTTGTCCAGGAACCTGCACACCACAGGCATTCTCAGTACTGTTCACGCACCATCAACAACATTTCGTTCAGTTTCAGCCATGATTGTCATGGACGACGCTTACGTAATAGCTACTGTTTTGGTCCAGATTTATTCTACGAGATGCAAATTAAAATTGGATAAACTCGAATTGCAGTCAGTAGTCACTCGTCACTAGCGATTACAACAATACTTGCTGGCCACTTTGTGCAAAAGAAAATTGAGGCCAGACCAGAGAAAGCGACGTCAGTTCTCACCTAAGCTGGTCCGTATGGCAAAGCAGCCGCTTCTTGATATTCTGCGGCTTCACCTCGTACAGCTCGCCGGCGTCGGCCGGCAGCGCGAGGCGCCTCTTCCTCAGGGCGGCGACGACCACCTGCAGCAGCGGCGTCAGCGGGCTGCCCTCCGTCACCCTGTACCGGTAGAACCGCCATCCGGCGAGGAAGACGACGAGCGAGGCGCCCATGACGGCGGCGAGCACGACGCTGGCGGCGCCCCATCCGACGCGCTCCTGCGCGTAGACGATGACGGTGACGCCGAGGAGGACCCCCGCGCAGAGCGCGCAGTTCCACCAGTTGAAGAAGGACATCTTCTGGACACGCTCCGCCGCGTGGGTCTCGTCGAACTGGTCGGCGCCGAAGCTCTCCAGCGCCGGCTTGTGGCCGCCCGTGCCGACGGACACCAGGTAGATGCCCACGAAGAAGAGCGTCTCGTGCAGGTGCAGCGAGTGCTCCGGCTTCAGGCTCGGCGCCAGCTGCGTCGTCGCCAGAACCATCAAACCCAGTAGGTAGATGATGGTGGAGAAGACGACGGTGGAGAACCGGCCGAGGTAGCCGTCGGCGACGAAGCCGCCGAGCAAGGGCATCAGCGTGGTGACGCTCATCCAGTAGTTGGCGTTCTTGGCCGCCACCTTCAGCTCCTCTTGCAGCACCTTGGTGAGGTAGATCATCAGGCTCGTGGCGATCCCGAAATAGCTCAACCTCTCGCTGAACTCGATCACTTCATGGCCCAAAAACAAAGGAATCGATCCATTAAGGAGAAAGATCATACATCGAACATGCCTGCAGGAAATTACTTGTTGATGCATAAAACTCAAGCCGTTAAGGTCACTCACAGATGATGAACATTGCTGCCTTCCACGACCCGGTGGCGGACCGGAACGGAGGCCGTCCACGGTGATCGACGGACGAGTCGTTCACCCATTCCCCGGCGTCGTCGTCCATGGCACCACCACCAACCCCTAAACCTTTCTCCATGTTAACAGCAAGATCCTCGGAAAAGTTTTCCAATCTAGACGCCCACTTTCTTTGCCACGAAGTTCTAGCTTTAGCAGTGGAACAACAGCAGGATTGTTCTTGTTTTGAGGCTGGGGAGAGAGGGGTGCCTTTATATAAGCTCCCATGTGGGGTATGACATGAGCAGGGAAAACAGCAAAAACGGGGAAGAAATTTAAAAAGGTGTGGGGGAGCGCTCTCAATTGCGGCACCGGTGGTCGCTGTTTCGGAGATAGATTGGCGCGAATCGAATCAAGGAAAGGCAGGCCCTCCTAATTATTTTTGGTTAAAGGCGAATCCATATGGAGATGGAGGGCATTAATCTGGCAATTAATCTGCGGAGAAAGAGATGGCACTGATGGGAGGAGATTGCTGGGTGGCTCTTCACAAGCAAGGGGGGTGTTCTCAATCAGTCAAAAGTCAAAACAAATGGGCTAGCAGTTATTTATGAAATCGCAATTAATGCAGTTGAGCTAAAAAAACAATTATGCAGGGATATATACTTCCACCGTTTCAGAATAATTGACGCTTTTGACTTTTAGACATCATGTTTGACCGTCATCTTATTCAAAAATTTTATGCAAATACTATTTATTTTTTTATAATGTGTTTTATCATTAACAATACTTTAATCATGGCATGTTTGTGTTAGTATTCATATGAAAAATTTGAATAAAATGGACGGTCAAACGTGATGTCTAAAAGTCAAAAGCATCAATTATTATGGGATCAGCTAGCTAGCACAGGGACAAAATTGCATGCCTCACAATCAATCTCCCTATTATCTAAGAGATGTCAGGTTCTTGGTGTATTTCAGCACATATCTGATGTTTTTGCGCGTTATCTAAACAAAAAAGAAAATCTGATGTTCTTGTGTTGCTGGCAGTGCCTCCCTAATCGGCGGGTCCATGCGCGCCTGCATGCAGCGACGCTGACTGCAGTGGAAACGGCCGCTGACGATTACGTTGTCTGCTACTACGCCGGATCGCCGGCTCGGTTTCTGCCTTTCTGGCCGTGGCCGAGCGCAAAAGTCATAGGTCCAACCAAACGCGTGGCATCATCAGGTGGAGTAGGCAACAAACACAGGTCACGCTCCGAAACAGGCCGTGGCTGTGCTGTGGTGATGCAATCCGGATGGCTGGATGTGGTAGGTCGCGGCGTAGGGTGCGTTTGGATCTCTTGACCGCATGTACTGATGAATTGTGTTAACGGACAGGTATCCGATGGGCGATGGTTTGGTTCAGGCATCCTGCAGTATCTGAAGCCGGCATTGAATTTTGGAAAACTCCAGTCCAGCTCCAGTTTTTCAGGCCGATGCATGAATGCGAGTCCAGTGATGTTCAAATGAACTTTGGTACTAGCATTTTTTCCGCACTGCTTTTTTTTTTAGATAATGGGAAAGAGCATCTCGACCTTGGACCTCCTAAGAGGCTACGGCCTGCATTATTACATCAGTTTGCAGCACTCCGTCTGCCAACCGCACACCAACCAAAATAAAACTGAGAACAACACCAACATAGTTTGAATGGACTTATTACAAAGCAATTCTATTGCTAAATCTCCATCCATGATTGGCAAATATTTGCATGACCGTCGTCTCCAAACCACGACATGCCTCCCTCATCATGTTGGTGTCCTCATCATGCTTTTGTAGGTGCGCCCATAACCTTAACCAATGAGTCCCTCTGAATAGTACCTGCATATAAGTTTTCATTGGACATTTATCAAAGACTATATCATTCCTGCTTAGCCATATAGCCCAGCATAAAGCGGAAGCACCAACTAGCAGTTGTCCCTTAAGTTTAGTTCCTGCCCCTCTTATCCAACCATTAAACATATGGTAGACGCTATTAGGAGTATCCAAACCAAAGGTAAAGTGCACCGCTCGCCAAATAAATTTAGCAAAGTGACAATCAAAGAACAAATGTTGAATAGTTTCATTGTTGGAACAGAAAGCACAAAGTTTACTACCATTCCAATTACGTCTAGCTAGTAATTAACGCATGCATCTCGTAGACTCGTACGTAGTAGTTGACCCCCACATCTTGTGTTATCTGAAACCAAGGTTTGAATGGGATTTGTTCTGAACAAGTTGGCTCTAGATAAGCAAATTGTGTGCATGACTCTGTTATTAATAAGGTCTCTAGCTGATTGTTAGAATCTGCAAGCTAGCTAGCATGGAAACCGCGATAGAGATTAAAGAGGCAAATCAGATCGATATTGCTCTCCTTTTGTTTATCTTTGTGCTCTAGTCGGCCTTCGAAACCCATAGTTCTTCCTTAGTTTAATCTCTTGCCTTTGATTACCAAAAAAAAAAAGGGACCATTTTTAGAGCTGATTATCATATTGTGTTGGTGGTTAAACCTACAAGGCTAGTGTACCATGAAGGGTCAATCAGGATTATTGATAGTGCATTCTAATCAACACATTCTTATTCCTGAATATATCCCCTAGGTAGTCCATATCTGAGGGAATGTTGTTTATTGTTACTGTTTTACGATAAGTACTGCCACCTGAATTTTGTTTTGTGGATGGCATTCGTCTAACCAAATTTTTTAAATAGGCCGTAATCATTAGCACAAAGGAGACTCTGGGTAAATAGCATCTGGTTTGGGCTGCTGAAAAATACCAATTTTCTTTTCTAAAAGCGATAGCAGTAGTAATAGCAAGCATGAACTGTGATGTTTACAAGCTAGGGTATTATAATACTATGTGCCTTTGGATGAGAGATACTTCCATAAGGCAATACTTCCTTCGTCAATTCTCTTGGAAACTATTCACGATCAAATGCTTGGAATTTTGCACTCATTTTGTCTGGAATATCTTGGATCCATATACTACAAGTGTGTCGTATTGTCGTACTCCTCCATTATGGTCTTGTGTTGTCATCTGGTCAAATCTCTCTTGAAGGCTATGGGCGATTCATCCAAGTAAAAAACAATATTCTGGTCTTATTCTGATACTGCAAACGCAAGTGGTCAATACTCTGGGGCAAGTTTCTACTCTTCCAGATCTTTGTTTTTGCCAGACAACCCATAACCAGCGAATATATTGCTTAAAGACGATGCGATCAAGGCATATTACGCGAGATGCATGAACCCGACATTTCGATCCATACTACTTAAAGAACCAACTGATCTTTATGTTGCACGGGGCCAACTAGTCTACTGAGACGACGTACCCAGTCTGTATGAACTAACATTATAGTATTGTTTCAGGAATAATATTACTCGCTCTGATTGTAAGTGTACAACTCTTCTTCTTCTTCTTTTTCAGTTCGTCACAAGAATCAGTGAGGTAGGCATCGGTGACCACCTTATTGCAAATGAAAGAGCTCGTCTTGATCAACGCATAAAGGTAGAGAGAAAGAGAGCAAAAAAGCGCATATGAATCAGCGCACTGCTTGCAAAACGATTGAACCACACCGCTGTGTAGCGAGAGCGAGTTCTAAAAAAAGAACATCTCGTTGCGTAATGAGAAACTAGCAAGATGGCCCGCGCATATTGCAAACTGCGCGGCTAGACTTGGTATAGGTTTTTTCTCCAAATGGAAGTACATAAGTTAAACACTTACAGCATGTTTTGTCAATATAATTTTGCAAAATCCATCTTATAATCGTAGAGTGATATATATTCATGTGTCTCATGAATCATAAAAATAAAATATCCATGTGTCTCATCAACAACTATCTCGATTGCTGTAATAGTAGTTGATGGGTGAGCAGCCAATGCACAGCTGCTAGCCTGCTAATTTTATAATACCCTGTTAGCAGATGAGAGATTGATGTGCACATATTATCGTGGTGGTACAACGTCTCCTTTCTAGCTAGGTGGCTATGAAGCTCAACACGTGCTTTCTTCCGCACTCAGGGTCTGTTTGATTTGGCTTACGAAGTGCTTCTGCCCCTGCATGGTAGCTGTACCGTAGCACCAGGTAGCCGGAGCTGGTGGAGCTAATTTTTTTTTTGGCTCCGCCGGCTCCTAGTTGTTTTGTTGCTGATTTGGGTAGGAGAGAGAATAACTGCTTCCATGAACAGTGTTGATGCAGTGCTTGCGTCAGATGAGTTAGAGTCGATAGGAGCCTAATCAAACATGGCCTTGTATATATATGTTTTTTTGCGAGGAGGCCTTGTATATATTTGCAATCTAAACAAAGAAGAGATGATACTTTAATGTGTTTATTTTCTAGGTGGTAGCTAGCTGAGATTATAATCCGCCAGTGTTATCTTTTCACTGATTGTTCCTCGCTTTTTTTGAATGTCTGTACATGTGTAGCGAACTTGTCTTTGACTTTATAGTTCGTTGAGGCTCTAGCTCCTGATGTTTTCCGTTCGCATTCGTCTCGCTCGTCCTTCTTGCTTATGCAGCGCATCTCAATATATAGCTAGTATATGGTGTTGCATCACGTCAATGTGCTGTGGCATGGCGACTACTATTCCTTGATCGATCATTCTGAGTGGCTTTGCGTAGGCTTGCTGTAGATGAATCAGAGGCGATGTTGAACCTATCTAATATACCAATTGTCTTAAAATATAAGCATTTTTGGGTTTGATCAAAGTCAAACATTCTTAATTTGGACATAATATATACAAATAATTGTAAATATGAAGAATTACACGCTATGATATAGATTGTTTCATGATAAATCTAGTGGCATAAATTTTTACACTATCCATCTCTTATGATTTTTACACTATCCATCTCTTATGATTTTTTATTATTCAAAGTTACGAATGTTTGATTTTGGTCATGCCTAAAAAATAGAGAGTGAGTAAATGATTGCCAAGAGGTGCCTTGCCAACTTTGTTGTTCCTAATACCTCACTGTCATGTCATGCCATTTTGTTACAGTCGGTGAGCCACGGTCAAATGTAAGGCGACGCCATGTATATAAGTTGAGCTCACGATCTTCCTTCTCCTAGGTGTATCTATCCCCTTACGGTCTTGGAAGCTTTTGTCATAGCATTGCTGAGAAGTGCCGGAGCATCCGGCTCGTCGAGTAGTAGAACTCTCTCAGTCCGCTACAATTGAGAGAGGCAGGGCGGTCAGGAGGGTGGCAGAGACCATGATGCTCTTACTGACTGGTAGGGTAGGTTGTACTTTAAGTCTTAGTTTGTCTAGGGTTGGGTTTCCAAGCATCGCTGATGAGGCATTGGCATAAGTATTGCCATGGAATTAAGTCCGCCGTGCCTTTTCCTCTCCTAGATCGTAGATGCTCCGCTCCGATGCCGACGGAAAGCTTGTGGAGGTGGGGCTCCATGGAGGCAGCCCCTGAACAGGAGTGGGTGTCCGGCCGGTGATGTCATGCTGGCCTTTTGCTATAAGGATGGAGAGAAGGCTATGTGATTCATGGCATGAACGAAGAAGGATGGAGCTCGAGCTTCCCTTGGTGGCTGTCGACGTCTACGGCGAGCTCAGACCCAAGATCAGGGGAGTCCGGGGCAAGTCCCCACTGATGGTCGTTTAGTGGTGGCCTCATCACGTCGCTAAGGACTGTTGTCTTTTGTGGCTCAACTCAAAGCCAAGATATGATGGGGTTTTTCTAGATCTGGATCTGATGGCGTCTGAATATGGTTGCTTCTGGCTTATGCTTCAGTTTCTATGTCGGGGCGATGTTCTCTGGCGAGCATGACAAACACAAAGGATAGGGATATTTTTGTGTTTTTTTTTAAGGGTCTTGTGCAAGTTAGGTGGAAAAGTTGGCTCTGTGTCCTTCCAAAATGTATTTAAGTTTTCTTTATCTATTAATAATACCTAAATGAATTATAAAAAAAAGATGCTGGTGCTATAATTTGGAGCTGACCCCTATCGTGAAATGACCTACCATGGAGTTTTATCCTTGTCTCTATATGACCATAGATTGTAAATATTCAGGTATAAGAAAAAAAAATCCAACCGGAGAACGTTAGGACTCTTCACCCGCAATAGGATTAGGAGTCCTCGTGTCTAACGCCAAGACTTTGATTTTTTTTTCACCACCAGGACATCATCTTCGCCTTTGTTGTATACAAATCAAACTACTCCACTTTATTTTTAATTCCCGATTTTTCCATCAAAAATAAGTTATTTAATTTAGACCGTTAGATGTTCATAAAATCCAACGGCTCATATCTTTTCTTTTTTCTGATTAACGTGGTAATTTCGTGGCCTCGAGAGCGAACGTGGTGGCTTCTTTTTCTCTTCAAATACTAAGATAATAGATAAGCTCCCTCTACCTGAAAAAATTAGATAGTTTTATTGTTCAAAATAAGGGTCATTAGTTTTTCAACCACTGTGTAGATCTGATCTCGAAAATGCACTATTAATGACCATTAGTTTTTCAAATTGAGGGCAAAGTTGGAAAAAAACAGTGGCAGACTTGTAATAAATAGTTTTATAACTAAAATCAAATTGGCAATCATATAAATCCTTAATGTTTATTAATCTAGTAAATAATGTGTTCATTATTATTACTATGTTAAGGTTAAGGTTCTTCTCTTATCATTTTGAGATATCTGTTTTTATGGCATAAAACATAATTTTTTTAATTAATAGTGCAATTACAAAACAACTCTTACAATTTGTTCAAAAAAACAGCTCTTAAACTAACGACGATTAATTTTGACAAACTAATAATGGCTATTATTTTAGATGGTAAAACTGCTAAAAATTAAATGGTCGAGAAAAAAATTGAAACATACGCCACGTAGACTTCACCAATCTCTTGTTATGCTGCCAAGATCTTCGAAAAAAAAAAGGAGATCTCTCCAGTGCAACCTGTCGACCAAAAAGAGGTAGCAAAACAACGCGGAGGAAGATCGAAGTGCAGCGGTGGAGCGCAATCCAGATGATAACCTGATGTGCCATTCGTCTGTCATTCGCAGGTAATCACTTCCATCTTTAAACCCAGTTAATCCGCACTGGATATATATTTTTACTGCAAGTTAACAACTCTTAATTTAAAACCCAGATTTAACACTAGTTTCATAACTCGCTGAACAATTGCAGCACGTTTGATTCCCGGAATAGGTTCATCTACCATGCACTGGTCCGACGCTCAAGAAGCATGAGCTTGTCTAGTGATTTCTTGAGGAACGAACCGGTCCCAAACGCTTCGCCACAGGAGAAGAGAACTACGGAGAGCGTCCTTGTGACGGACACAAATCAAACGAGGATGCCGGGCTCGACTTTGGATCAGATGATTCCGGACTACCTTGCGTCGCAGTCCAAACACACTGTTAAAGAAGCAATTCCTGCACTCTCTCTGTTTTTTTTTTTTGAATCACAATTTGTGCACTTGCATTACCGACAGCCTCAGGTTGGGTGCACCGGTGATGGATGAATGAATGGATGGATGCACTACAGAACTTTGCCGCCTCCACTTTGGTTTTGCTTTAGTCAGTGCCTCCAACCAACTAATTTAAGCACATGAAAGAAATGGTTAAATGGAGGAAGAAATTTGCCCAGCTCAGATTGAGCTAGTCAGACTCATATTATTGTAATTTGTGGGTGCTAATGTAGATCTTCAGCCACTGCAAAATGCTACTCCCTTTGTTTCAATTTATAAGTAGTTCTGGCTTTGTACCATATTCATTGAACATTCAACTTGAACAAGCGTATGTCCAGATTCAGAGAATGTTCCATGAACCTGGACACCTAAAAAATAGCCAGAACTGCTTATAAATTGAAACAGAGAGAGTAAAAATTAGCGATATCTTCATGTTACCAGTCACCGGCTTGTGTTATGCTTCGACCGGATAACTATGCTCAACGTCTCTCTTGGGCTAGTTATATCGAAAATTTTGAGCTCGTTGGTCCCGGCTCTGTGGTAGCAGGCAAATCAACGGTACACATCCAACTACAGTGGGCGTGCTCTCCAACTACGGCAGGCAAATCAATGGTACACATCTAACACTCCAACCCCTGTCAATTCGGCATGTTGAAAACGATACTGCATTGACATGGTGCTCTTGTGTGAACCTATCAGGCTTTGACCACTCTGGAAAGCCGACGTTATTGAGGGCTCATCACTAATGAGTGGATAGAGGCACCGATCCGTGCCTTGTTCGTGGTGCAATC
This sequence comes from Eragrostis nindensis, assembly GCA_012490785.1. Classification (NCBI taxonomy): domain Eukaryota; kingdom Viridiplantae; phylum Streptophyta; class Magnoliopsida; order Poales; family Poaceae; genus Eragrostis; species Eragrostis nindensis. Next base: position 179,095 of record JAAXCT010001313.1, read on the forward strand.
GGAGTGTTGGTCAACATGTGCCCTGAAATAGAATTATAGAGCAAAATTATTGCCCATATGTCAACGTGTCTTAGAGCTCTTAGTGGGACACTATGAGCCTGATCGATTGATTTGATATTTGGATATGTACAATATGTGCTAAAAGTATTACTCCCTCCGTTTTTTAATATATGACGCCGTTGACTTTTTGTTGTAATTTTGACCATTCGTCTTATCTATAAATATTTGTGTAAATAGCTAAGTGTATAGGTTAACTTTAAAGTATTTTTGATGATGAACCCAACAATATTCATTTCACATTTGAAAAGTAATTATTTAAATCTATATTCTTGGTCAAAGTTCAACAAAAAACTCAACGGTGTCATATAATTAAAAACAAAGGGAGTATATGACTGATTTGAAACGCCACCAAAATTGACCCACCAAAGCTGCACATACCCAAATAATCAAAACTCAATCAGGCTCATATGTACAATATGTGCTAAAAGTATTTGGATATGTACAGCTTCGCTTAATTGGAACTACAACGGTTGACTTGATAATTTAGAACTCGACTTGTTTACGTTTTGACTTCCTCGCCACTATCTCATTTTATTTCATTTCGTTTCATTTTCCACTCTCAGGCTTAGTAAATTGAGATAATGGCAAGGAGATAAATGATCTGGGTCCTAAATAATTGAAGCCAACGAATAGAATACCGAATATTCGAAGCCTTATCTTTAGAGCCCTAAATAATAATAGTGTAAAAACTTTGGTACATCGGCAGAATTGTTGAAGTGGCTTTGAAGAGTAGAAAGACGAATTCTTGAACTAGATACTATTGGATTTCATTTTGTATCATCTAAACCCTTCTCTCAATTTCAGTTAAAAAATGCAAATGGGACCACAATTTAGAGCAACTCCAAGAGAATAGCTAAAAATGTATTCTAAACTTCTTAATTTAGCTATTCTCTAAAATAAAATACCCATAAAAAAACTACTCTAATTCAACAACCTCTGTAAAATTGCTAACAAGACTAGCTAGTAACACTGACTCTCCAAAAAGTAGCTAGAGAGAATTTCGGAATGGAGAGCCATTAAATTTAGAGAGTGAGTTAGACAATCTGTTGGAGATACTTTTTACTAAATAATACTCCCTCCGTCCAGAAATATAGTATTAATCTAGTTTTGTATTAAGTCAAACTTTTCAAACTTTGACTAACAGTTTTGAAAAAACTATAAATATTGACAACAAAAAAATGTCATTAGATTCATCATTAGACTAATACGTACCTCTTTTTGTTTGAAACAATATATATTTATAATATATATTGTTGGTCAAGGTTCAAAATGTTTGACTTAGGACAAAACTAGATGTACATTATATTTCTGGACGGAGGGAGTAGCTATATTTGACTTTACAATGTTTTTTGGCTATTCTTTTAGAGTTGCTCTTATATCTTTTTCCTTAAAAGAACATATATAGAGAGGGGGCATGCGTACGTCCTCGATTGGCGTTGGATTCCTTTTATGTTATTACTTTTGGATGTAAGTGATGAACATCTCCCTATCCTTTTTTTTTTTTTGAGATCAGAACATCTCCCTATCTGTGCCTATGTATTGCACCTACCGTGCCAATGGTCTTATTCAAATGTTGCTTATTGTTGCATTAGATACTGGCCCCTCACCACCCAAGTAAAACCTAACGCAAAGATGCACCAGATTCACTTTTGTACCTCAGGTTGTGGAGCAGGAATTCCCCAACCAAAATCTCATGATGAGAGCTACGTGATTAGCTCCAAATTTAGTGGGTAATCTCATGGTCAACGCATGGGCTACACCGATAAGACCTGCATCTAGGGAGGAATTGGAACACTAGCTAGTACTTAAGTACATCTATTCAGTGCTTAGATTACATCGTAGCCACAAGTAAGGTTTTTTAATAGCCTCGTCATGGTGAATTTTCAGCTTGGTCTAATCTGATTCTGATAGGGACAAGCATATGGGATCGTGGGATAAGCCTTCTTTTCCATGACATGCAAGGTAGTGCCTACCTACACAAACTACTTACTAGGATAAACAAGGCATCAGAATGCAAACAGAAGGCGTAGCAAATTAGCAACCCACGATAGGCAGTCCAAAAAGTTTGTGCACCTGATATTTCCCCTATATTTTTTTCGATAATGGAATTACAATTTCCGACCATTGCACCAACAAGAAGATGAGGGAGGATGCATAGTCGGCCATTACAAATAGGATCCATAGCAGCCAGTAAATAGTTGATCATGTTGCTCCTGCGTGAAACACGCACGTGGTTCCCCAAACACTGGCACATGCCATCATGAAGGGTGATTTGGGTTCGGTTAATCCACATATTTGTCTTCTGAAGTGCTAGTTTACTGCAATGATAGTGCCTTTTTAAACCTTACTCCCTGCTTCATCAGCTGAGTCTGCAGGGGCACACAGCAAAATGCAAAATCCTGAGAAGAACCAGCACCGCGAAAAGGAAAAGAGAGCATGAACATACAATTTAAAACACATGATTAAATGTTGTCAGCTGCACGATAGATCACAATCTGGGCCAAGCCTGCCTGCCACCGGATCCTACCAGCCAAAGCTAAACCGAGGTTTCCAGAACTACTTTGGCCTGTGAAAAGTGTGAAGAAAGCAGGCCAATGGCTGTACACATTCTTGGGGGAACAGAACAGGATTCGGTACACGTTGCGTCGTCGAAAATCCGCTGTTTGGAGGAGACTCTACAGTTGACGAGCCTGCACGGTCTCTTCATTTGCTATCATTGTTTCTGTGAGCATCTGTGTTAGTGGCCATGGTCGTAAAGGTTAGACTGACATTTCGCTTGAGCAGAACATGTTCTTCCTCGTAGTAATGGAGATCACAAGTTGGCAGGGGATACAACGACACTTCACAAAGAGCCGACACTGTGCCAGCCATATCTTGGGTTCGGTCTTCAGATTTGCTGTTAGTATTATTCGGCAAGTTTCTGAAAAACTGGGCATCTGAAAAAACTGAAGAATGCGATAAATTGCTACGAAATAAATCAGATGAAAAGACAGAAACAAGGAATCAGCACTGCCACCCTTATCTTGGATGGTCCTTCAGATGATGCTCTTAAAACTTGCTGATGTTAACAATTTGGTATCTGAAAGACAGGGCATCTGCATAATTGTACAAGTCATCTTTTGCAGAAAGGCAAAAATTGTAGCAGAATGAAGTATAAGCCAGACACGAATAGATTGTACGATAAGGTACATAGTAGCACGAGTAATGCATGGCTGCTACTGACAGCGAGGATGCAGTTTGAACGTCCAAATTGGAAAAGGAGCTTGTGCTAAAGCAGTGAGCACGGAACTGATTCTGTCAGAATGGAACAACCATGAATCACACCATTTCAAATCATGATGATTTACAGTTTAACACGAACCAACGGAATTATGAAAGTTCAAGTGAGAAGGGTGATCACTTGCAGTGCAGTTCAATCAACAAGACAATGAACAAATAGGACCAGCAAAAGGAGTGAAAGCATCATGGAGAATGTATGAGCTGTTCCGTTTGGAAGAATCAAAACGTGAAACATGGATAGATTATGCTTTTAGTTTCTGATACAAATCAGAAACGCTGGATAATATCCACATTCTCGGGTAGAAATATTTCACAAGAAACAACTGAATTTGCCTTTTTCCAATAGAATCGACACCATATTAGGATAAGCATACTGAAAGGAAACACAACACTGCTTCGAAACTGTAGTAAGTCTGCCAAACCATATTCTGGTCTCTACCAAAATTTTGCAACTACACATGATATCTACCAGAAAAGGGAAATTTCTTTGCAGCAGTATAATTGAGATTACAACCCCACCAGAGTTACAAGCCAAAAGGAGTCACGGCGACCTAAATAACACCTACAGCATCGTAAGATCCATGGGAGTTTCCTTTTGCAGCATTGCCACAACTTTGTTTTCATTTAGGAAGAACAACACCCTCTCTTCGTGCTGGCAGATGCATCTGTAACATTAATGGTGGTTCCCTGAGTCGGAGGTCCACTGCCTGCTGCTTCTTGGGCAGCAAGAGCCTTCTTGCTAATGATTTGATGAATATCAGAGAGGACAGTCTGAAATGCCTTCTCAACATTAAGAGCTTCGAGTGCTGAGGTCTCGAGGAATGATAGTCCTTCCTTCTCTGCTAATGCCTGGCCATCTTCCTCTGGAACCGACCTCAGGTGGTTAAGGTCAGATTTGTTACCAACCATCATAATGACAATGTTAGAATCTGCATGATCACGGAGTTCACGAAGCCATCTCTGGATGTTTTCAAATGTCTGCTTCTTTGTGATGTCATAGACTAAAAGTGCACCCACAGCTCCCCTGTAGTAAGCACTTGTGATTGCACGGTACCTCTCTTGTCCAGCCGTATCCCATATCTGTGCTTTGATGGTCTTCCCTTCTATCTGTAATTGTAGTTACAAAATCAATCATAAAAAAGACAAAACAATAGAGCTGATACCGAAAATAACAAGTACAGAAAAATAAGCAAAGCATAGATCAGTTATCACAAAATAAGTCAGTGTGAATAAAACTAGATAATTAATGTCTTTCACTAGATAGAAATAACACAAACTTCAAAAGTTCTCTCTTAATGTACTAAAAATACTCAACAAACATATGAAATGTTTTACATTGACATAAACAAGAAAATAAGAAACTCATGACGGCACGGCACCCATTCTACCTGACAATTATTTTTTTCTGAAATATTTAGGGCCAAGACATATGTACGCTATATGACAACAAGAAAATCAGGAATTCATGATGACATGGAACCCATTCTACCAGCCAATTCTTTTTTCTGAAATATTTAGGGCCAAGATCCATACATGTGTACACTCAAAGCTAGTTTCATTTTTGTAACGTGTTCAATAAACTGATTATTTGCCATTGGAAACGGAAACACTTTCACGTATGACTGCCTCATAATAACTCAATGAAAAACACAACGCTCACGAGTCAATGAGCCAGCAGTAAATCAGTGAACTTAACAAACTAGTGCATGCTTCAACTTGTTATTATTGGACAATGAGATGCATAGTAAATAAAAAAACGGGGGTGGGGATGACTGCAGAAGTTTTAGAGACAGACAAACAAAGGAGTGCGGAAATAAATTATGCACTGTACGATCCTCCAAACCAAAGGACACATCAGCAATATCAACATGCATGCAGTTGAATTACGGGCGAGCTAGGTTGGCAGCCATCATTTACCGCGCCACAATGATGCTACCGCAGGCGAATGGGCGATGTTTGGTTGTTGACGAAAAGCTGCGGTTGCCACACTATTCCTATTCGATTTCTGTCGATTTCTGTGGCGTCTATTTCGCACGCCACACTTTGTGGCATCGCCTTCGAGGCGGTGGCAGACAGTGGCTGCCAACCAAACAGCCTCTACATGTCCTTAGCGGGTCAGTTGCTGTTGTTATAGCTTCAACTTCGCTGATCACTGAATAGAGTACCATTGCTTCACCACCTTCCGTGAACAACACTGAAGGATTACTCAGAGCTTAAATTGCAGTAAGGACCATAAATGACAAAGCCGCAAAGCATCGCATAACAACCACTCTTTGAAGTAAAATTCATGGTTTTCTACTCGGCTTGAACAAAATACAACAATTTGCAGTAGCAACAAAAGATCTGATATACTATGACACTCGTGCCGCCGGGAGTCCCCACTACCTTTTCTAAGTCATTACAAGGACAGAATCAACCACAAATGATCAAGTAATCACAATAAATGTATGCTTCCATGACTCCATGCGAGAACAAAGGCCTCTGAGATTAAAACAGACACGAGCATCGACGCATCCAAGAACATATTGAAGGCAATGAACGCTCTGGACTCAACATATATGGTACGGCGAGGAGAAGGGGACAGTTTGTCGAGCTAGGGGAGGGAGCGACGGACCTGGAGGGTGCGGGTCGCGAACTCGACGCCGATGGTGGACTTGGACTCGAGGCAGAACTCGTTGCGGGTGAATCGGGAGAGGATGTTGGACTTGCCTACGCCGGAGTCGCCGATGAGCACGATCTTGAAGAGGTAGTCGTACTCGTTGTCCACCCGGTGCGCCATCGCCCGCCGCCGCCGCGGATCCTGCACCACGCACGCCAAGATCCACCGGATGAGAAGCAGCAGCAGCAGCGATGCGCCGCGCGGATCGATCGGATCGCGAGAAATGGGGAGGAATCGCGGGAATTGCGCGTTCTTACCTCGGATTCGACGCGTGGATGGATCGGTAGGGGGCCAGAGGAAATGGAGAGCGCCGCGGGAGAGGTGGCGAACTGGCGACGATGATGAGAGAGAGAGAGAGAGAGAGAGAGAGGAAACTGAAACAGAACGAGCGGCGACGTGGGCGTAAACAGCGCGGTAGGGAGGGGGAAATAGTTAACTGATAATTACTTCATGATTGGGGGGCCTAAAGGTTATCAAGGGATTAATTTTTTTTTTGAGCTGGAAAAATTGGAAGTATAAAAGAGACAGCTACCAGATCATTTGATTTTAGTTTGGAGTTTTGACTGCATCAGATCTCTTGGGACCAGCTTATTGACGCATGAGTGGAGTAAAACAATTTTGTTCTGGTGTAAACATCACGATTCACGTTCAACGTCGGCTGTCACAGTAAAGAAAAAAAAGTATTTATGCACTGTTTTTGATTTTTTTTTTAGAAGGAACCTGCATGTTAGCAGTTGCCAGTTGGTACTTGACGAGGTCGTGCATGCGACTCAAACATGTGCCACACGCTGTATTTTTTGTGTAGTTTGAAATGGTACAAGCCTTGGGTAGATTTGAGCCGTTGCATTTGACCATGACCGTGGCTGCCATGTGACTTCACACCGTGCCTTCGCCTTCTTCGCTACTTCTTGGCGGCACGAGCAATGCGTGCTGAAAAGTTGCGTAATTTTATCTGATTTCCAGCAGTTTCTCCAGTCTACAAAACTGTACACCCTTGCACCTAAACTGTAGTACAGTAGTAGCTAATTAAGAAAAATGGCTACTACATTAGATTTTCAAACTTTCTTGTATTCTACCAAGTAAAATGTGGAAACTCCTTTGGACCCCAAAAAAAAAGGGTCATAACTTCTGGCACTGCATGTTTGAGAGTCTGTACTAATCATCATAAGTTCAGTTTGTAGACTGGCTGTTTCCTCTAAAGAAACAGAGTCCACATGCAGGCGCGTCATAAAGATAGTAAGAATTCCAAAATAACAACTGCAAGATCTTTACTTGTCAAACTGAAAATCCACCCAATTTACATCCAAAAATACCGAGGCATTTCTCCATTCCGTCAGAATAGTTCACACTGAGCTCTACAAGATTCAGAACTCAGAGGTACAAAACACCAGGAGAAACAATAATATGGCATTGCCAAATCATATCCCCAATAACTAATCTTACAATATTTCCCTTTTTTTGTTGCAAACAGTGAATCAGAAGGATGGGAAGAACTTGTTGAGGTTGAATGGGAGGGAGTAGAACTCCTCACTGCGTGGATCTGTCTTAAAGGACCTGAATCTGTCCCAGAAATGGTGCCCCCGGTCCTTCCTTGCAGTACTATCACGCCTGTGCAGGGTGTTGTCCAGAAAAACGCAACAGCACCTCCGACGAATGCTTTCGATGAGAATACAACATTGATCATATCATTGAACTGGACATGAGCAGATGAGAAACATCAGTTAGTTGCAGCTCTTCGGCAGAATTTTTTTTCTAGAAGGTGATGACAGCATAAACACCAAGGCAACTTCCTAAAACCTACTTACTCATTCTCAGTGTTTTTGGATTTGTTGGGCCCACAGTATTACAGCAGAGACAACTTTCTAATACCTACTTACTGATGACAAGCATCATTATTTATTTTTGTGGAGTAGGATGAGTCGTGCATTTGCCAAGTACTGTTTGATTACTCAATCAATACACAAGAGTCTAGTATACACCAGTATACCACATCAAAAGAAGCACGTTGTCTGAGAATAGTGATCCCTAATATCAAATGTCGATGTGCAAGCTTGACCGAATGAACATTTGATAAAATTAGAAGTACGGAATTACAGGAGTGTGTCAGCTCATTATAAATAACTAGAGCTTTGAAAGACCATAATATTGAGTTGAGCTTGATCTTACCCATCTTGCATGCGTGTGTACTGGGCCAAACCCTGCCACAGATGTGTATTCATTGAAATACTGTGGTACTGACAAACCCATAAATATCGAGAATCCCAGGATGAATTTTGTTCGGAAGCTATTCAGGTTGCAAAACTGAAGGAAACCAATCCCTGCCATACCTGTTTGAACAGATGTTTGCTTTTATTATAACTTAACTACCAAATAAGAAAAGATGTACGGATTATTGTTTAATATGATCTTGCTGCTTACCGACATATGCAAAGAGAAGACAGTATATAGCTGCGATAATTGGGCCTGGAATCGATGCAAAAACAGCTCCAAATTTCCCTACATAGGCAACGGAAAAACCCGTTACCACTAGATATCGTTGATGCCATAGGCATGGAAGCATAGTATGAATTGTTCAATTGCATTTGTCCAGATAATAAGCTTAAATATCTAAAAGTAAAGAAAATGAGGCAACATTATACTCAGCCTCTAGCTGTTCACTGTTGTCCAACATTCACTAGTCATTGTGTGGTGCTCCAAGAATTTTTTGGTCAATTATATTTATTCATCCTGTAACGGTTGGACAACAGTGGACGAAATTCGTCTATAGCATAACAGGAAACTGACTGCAATTTGCCGGATCATGAAGAACAATCCATTATAAGAATTTTAGCTTTTGTTCACCTTCCAGCCTTATAGATAAGATAGTTACTTGACACAAAGTATGACAGCCTGCATCAAAGCATGACACTTACCAAGGATAGAGAAAAATATCATAAATGCAGCAGAAATCTGTATTACACGTCTGCTACCAACACGGGTCAAACCGAGCAACCCAGCATTTTCGCTGTTCCAGAGCAATGAAAAGTATCTCAGATGAATATTGAATACATGCTGATCAAATATAAAAACCAGCTGCAGCAGCCATCTAGAATCTACTTACACAGATACAGAGGACCCGTTGGCTGTTCCGAATAAGCCGTCCAACAAAATACCAACCCCCTAGAACAGCACGCAACCAAGTTAATAAGACTGTACACATCTCATTTAAATTTTGAAAGACACTTAACTGCAAATGAAAGAACTTAGACGGTACCTGCCAACCAATACCACGACTCATGACAGAAGGAGGACATGGAGTTGCGCTGGCATACCGTGAGACCGCAATGAATCCACCAGTAGACTGCATCATGCAGTAGGGAATATTAGCTTGATGATATTTTACTACCATGTAGATGTAGGATGAGAAAGCTATAAATGTCATGGTTACAAATATACCTCCACGAGAGCAACAAAAGAAGCCGCCATCATAGCAAAAGCTTCACCAGCATCAAAGGTTGGTGCACCCCATTGAAATGGATAAGGTACACTTATCCTGCGAATTGTATATCAATCGCTCAGTTTAGTAGTCAAGCAGGCCCCAGTATGAATTGCAGGATGTACAGTTCAGAATGAACAAGCAAAATGATGCATCCTATTACCAGGGAGCACCCCAACAAGCCCAGATCGATCAGTACGGCAGTGGAATTGGGTTTTCGGAGGAGCATTCTTATAAGCTCCACCAACTGTCAAGAAGAACGCGTAAAGCCACACCACGGCTACAGACATTATGATGGCAAACCTCTCAAAGGCTGTTCCCAATAAGGGCAGCAGATGTGGTATATACTGCAAAAAGGAAACAAAAATTACGCATAGCTCATAAGGATCCAGCTATTTTTTACAGTTAAATTCACACTACAGCCATCCTGAACTCCTGATGCATCATACCTGAGAAAGAGCTACCAAGAGTAAAATCTGTGGAAGGCCAATCTCTACACATTTGGCAACCTGAAGAGCAAATTCGTGTTACTATCTCACTGTTGCAAAAAACTATTACATGAAGGCAAAAATGTAGCCGTATAGAGACTCACACTTGGAAATCCTAGTTCATATAGCCCAAATCCGACAAGAGCGACCAGGGGCGCAGCTGACAGCGGGCTCAGCAACCTGCAAGATATCAAGGAAGATTGCTGATCAACTGGTCACAGTTCTTAATTGGAACCTGAAACTTTAGGAGGACATGCAAGGGGAAAACATACCTGACGACAATGCGCCAAAGGCCACTGAAGCCCATGATGATTTGGAGGGTGGAGGCCACTATGAGCGCGCCCTGCGTCCCCCGCATGATGCGCAAGAATTTCTGCAGCAACAGCCATACCAGATCAGTTAATCAGTTTATATTAGCCAAGCAAATGTCACTGAAGCGACGAAACATTCGGCAGGCAAGAAGGCGGCGATATATACCTCGTGGGGATCGGCAATGCCGCTGTAGCGGCCGGCGAGGACGATGGAGATGGTGGGCGCGACGAAGGTGTAGGAGCCCCCGATGACGGCGGGGAGGCGCGTGCCCAGGAAACTCTGCAGCAGCGTGTTGATCCCGGCGACGAACAGCAGCGTCTGGATCACCCGCGCCTCTCTTCCTGCCCGAGAAAGGAGCGAGCTTTCCTGTCAGGCTCCGGCGCAGAGGCGGAGGCAACACAATGAGCCAGCACGAGAGAGGTTTGAGGGACGTACATTGCCGCCGCCCATCTGGGGGACGAGCGCGGTGGGGATGATGACGGTGGTGCCAAGCATGACGAGGTAGTGCTGGAACCCCAGGAGGATGGCCTCCGCTGCACAACGGCATTGCAAACACGGCCGTCAGTTCCGCCGGGGAAGAGATCCGACATTCAAGATACCCAAGAACCAATGCGCCCACCGGCGGCAGCAAAGAAAATGCACTAGGAAGAGGCAGGAGGACGGGGGATGAAGGGGACGTACGCCATGGCGGAGGGCTGGTGAGGCAGTACGAGACGGCCGGCAGCTGGTCCTTGACGGCGTGCGGCTGCAGCTCCTCCTGCTTCGGCGCCGGCGCCGCCATCGCCCGTGCAGTTGGTTACTTCCTCCCCTTGCTTTCGTGAAAGAGCAGTGTGAAGCGAGGGAGTGAGCCGGAGCCGCAGAGGAGACGGGTGAAGTTATGCGAAGTGTAGCAGGCAGAGTTATGCGAAGGGGGGCAGAGCCGAGTGTGCCGGGCGCCTCCTGGCAGTGCGCGATTTGAAGCGGTGGTGGTGGGTACGGTGCGAGTGGAGGGAGGCAGAGAGCAGAGAGGGCACGCGAGAAAAAACAGAGGTCGCACGCAGCGCAGCGCAGGCTCTGACTCCGCGATGACTCATCGAACGGCGCCGCGGCACCCGTAAAAAAAAAACGCAGCCACCACCCACGAGGCGGTTCCTCCTTCCAGAGCTCGCTCCCTCGCTCGTCGCGCGCGCCGCGTTGAACTCGGTTTCCACCAACACCCCGCGTCTTCCTCTGCGCGGCCGCATGTGCCGCTCGCGCCCGTGCTCGTACGGCCGCGGCGGCGTGCGCGAGAACTGTGCGCCCGTCCGGTGGCTGCTCTGCCCTGCCCCGCGTCGCCGCCGAGTTAATTGCGGCCATCATTCCGTGTCCGTCCTCAATCATTCCGTGTCCGTCCTCTTCCCCCTGCTCGGTGCGTGGGTAGTACGTGCAAACCCAAAAGCCAGCCCCTGCCAGAGCGGCTCATGCGTTCTCGTCCGTTTGACCGTTTGGGACGAAGGTCCCGGCCAGGCCGGCGGTTTGTTTGTTGGTTGCGACCTGCGTGCGGCGCGGTGATCTTGTTTTCGCCAACACAATCATACATGCTGCATGCAGGTACCCACGTCCTCCTCTTCAGCTGCTTGATACTACTTTATACAAAATGCTAAATGACGGTAGCCTTTTCATTTCACGGTAAAGGAAAAATGCAGCAAAGATGATACTAGTGCCGGTTGAAAAAAAAAACAGAATACGATCTTCGGCCCACACGGAGTGTTGATTACTTGATTCTAGGGACCCGGTGAGAGAATAGTGATTCCCACATGGGGCCGATCAGGTCGTAAAAAAAAAAAACTCGACCTGTCGGGGGTAAGACCGCCCCCGACGGCATTTTGCTAAGGAGGAGAGCCTCTCACGCAGGCCGAGAAAACCCCCGAACCCCCTCCCCATCCATACACAGGGACTCAGCTGGCCGTTGTGAGCTGCGGCGCGAGTCTTAACCATGTGCTTTGAACTGGGGAGGACGAGGGGATTTTTTTCCACCTCACTGCCAGCAGTGAACAGTAACTCGCGTTACTATTCACTGCTACAGTGTCCCGTGAGGCACCCGGGTGAGCACCGCTCGAACCCGGGTGGGCGCGCGCGCGGCCTTACGGCTGGCGCAGCTAGCCAACTGAGCTGGGCTCAGTTCTCGATCAGGTCGTAAAAGCAGGGCGAAAGGAGCAAGAAAAGGATCTAGGGAACCTCCTTGTGTTTCCTTCTTGTTTATTCCTTCCGATGGGGTGCGTGATCGATTGGATTCATCCTCCCAGCAAGGAATCGACCGACCGACGGACCCAGATATCATATCATATTATTCGTGTACACACTTACTACTAGTATACATTTAGTTTAAACGAGGTTATGGACAAGCAACGAGTCAGTACAGATCAGGTAGTAATATTTTCTGATGATTCTGCAAATCACACGGCAATGCTTGTGTCAGAGTGGTCATCAGAGAATAAAGACGTTGGCACCTGGCAAATACCAAACCTGTGTCTTTTCTCTAGTTTTCTGCTCGTTCGGTGATGATGGAGAGCATCGAGTTATCCAACGTAATATATACTTTATTGTGCTTTCCCCAACGTCTCTCTGAGCCTCTAATCTACATCCACTGCTGTATTAAGTGTTTTGTATCGATTGTAGCTGGGGCATCAGGGTCTCGCTCACCTTCTTTCCCCCTGGCACTCCATACCTTCTCAAAGAACCCCAAAATATTCCCTTTTACTACAAACTCCTATGACCGAGGCCAAACCTACATTTAACCGCCAGGAGCAAATGCAAAACCTTTTACGAGTACAGATTAACTGTCTCATGATTCATGAATAGCTTCATGGCAAAGAATAAAAATTGGCCAAAAAACCACCCATACTCACGGATTATATGCCTCTCTCTCATCCTGTACAAAAACTTGAGCGGGTTGTTTACAGGCACGCATCAGAAGCATTGCTGATACCATGCTCAGGCAACGCTGAAGCCAGCGGACCCTGGCAACTAAGCCAAAAAGAAGAAGAGAAAACAACCACTCATCTATACATGACCTCTTCTCAACTTATTATTAGACAATTTAACTAAAGAAAGAGACACGGACTCAAAATCAGAACCTTCATTTCCCATGTTTCTTTCTCTTTAGTGCAACGATTTTCTTGGTATAGAATATCAAACCTAACACATAAGACAATGTCCTCCATCCTTTGTATGCCCTGGGCTTCGATATAGTTGCAATGAAGCCCTTCAGTGCGGCTCCAAGATCCTGTGTGTCAAAGGATATGCCAGGATCTACAGAGCTATAATAGCTCTCACTGAATGAGGGATGACTACATTGACTGGTGCTGTCGTCATAAACCAAAGAGTTGGAGAACTTCTCCAGCATATGAGATTCTTGAGCCGCTTCATGGCTACCAAGTGTGGGTAACTCTGACTGAAATCGACTTTCATCGCTCTCCTCAGTCTCTAGTGTACAAGGGTCCAAGGCACACGAGGATTCCATAGCGAAAATGTCAGCTGGTGGTACAGTTGTATCGCTCAAACCAAAGGCATCAGTAGCAACTTGTGTGGAAAACTGGCCATATTGGTTTTCATGCAAAGACGGTGATCTCATATTGAAGAGCCGCAAAGGATTTCTCACAAGCGCTTCATTGTCACATGTGAAGACATTCTCCCAGTGTTCATATGCTTGCTTCACAGCTGCACGTGCTTCTGCCTGAAAGTAACAAAAATGTAAAACCCAGTGGTCAAAAGTCAAAACTGGTGAAGTGGGAGGGGTGATAGGTGCACATTGAAGGATGGTGATGAAACATGACTACCTTTTCTGTTTCACTGAGATCGTCAACTGAAACAAACTTATCAGATATTAACCCTCTGATTTCTCCAACAACGTTGAACACAACACCGGTTTTGTCTAGACTGTCTGGATAATAGTAATGCACTTTGTCAGTAAGAACACATGTTTTTGCATGCTCAACAGTAACCTCCCACATCTTTGTTGACATGCCCCCACTTAATATCTGCATATTTGAACATGAGCAAGGTTAGCAATGCCATCTTTGCTGAAATGCAAACACCATATCCAACAAACCAAATTCATTGAAAACACAAATTTTCTACTTAGGTTCAGCTTTCTGAGTTATAATCTCATTTACCAGCTATAGCTATCATTTTTACAGACTAACAATTTTGGATAAGTAAAAGAAGCAAGTGAAGATCGGAATGACACCTTACGAAGTCTAGGTCATCAAGGTGAGTAAGGTGAGAAAATCCTTGACAGTAACAATATTCTCCTTATTCAAACGCTTGTGAAAAGCACCTTCCTTGCCAATTTTTCTCCAAGGCGCCAGACTTCATCTTCTAGAATTGGTGGGTGGTGTTTCTTGTACACTGGTTAGG